>JAULKK010000008.1:5539368-5552476 GCA_032355705.1 Rubia peregrina
AGCTAATGCATCAACCAGATTATGCAGTTCTGATATTACTCTAGAATCATTGGTTACCAAGGTTTGGATGAGAGATATTGCAAAATCCACAGCAGCCTCTGCAATTTATGCATAATGGTTAGCGAAAAGATCTTGTCAAGAATATCATGAAACCAGTTTTTGATCCACTTACTATTCCGCCCACCATCAAGAAACTTGGCCATCTGCACATTGTACTCTGCCAAGTTTAGTAGCTCACTTCGGATGAGACCCACAGTGATATCTTTATTGAACTTCCTCTCCTCTTCTGAGTAGACCACCTGCAAAAAAGATTTGCTTTACATGTAAATAACAAACATTGGTCTCAAGTACCAACAAAGTAAGTGTTCTATTCAGACATGACTTCACCAAACTCTAAGTACAATGATGATTATTAAATGTTTTGCACAAGGCATCTGAGAATGTCAGTAAATAGAAACATCACATCGAAGACGATTAAAAAATAACTACATCAAAGGGACAAGCACGCAGCAATCCAAAAATCTGACTTATTTTCCAGGCAGTTCAGGACCTTCAGGTATTACTAAAGGCCATCTTGAATACGTCTCATAATCTCGTCACAATTTAATTTTCAAAAATAGTAGAATGGGAACAATGAGGAGAAATATGAAAACTGTGCTCTTTTATTAGAAAGTTAAACTAGTATCCACAGATTGCAAGAACATTTATATTCAAAGCTTGTTATAGGTAATAACTTCATATTTAATATCATACCCATTGTCATCCCAAAAACAAAACAAAAAACACTTGTATTCAGAAAGTTCTACACGTAACACATTAAAAATCTCTGTTTTAGCAGCCAACCCAGGATAATGGGCCTTTGAACATTCAAGAAAGTGGTGATCACTTCACTCAGGTAGCCCATAAATATGATAATATATAATGAAATGCAATCCATTCACATATATGTGCGGATGACGTGCGAGCAAATCAACATCAACCTGCCAGCCAACCATTATATAGAACTACTAAAAATGGGATGCTAATAAGTATGCGCACGGAATAATAGAATGCATTTGAAACCTCGACAAGAAAATTACAATGCCATAAATAAACCATCACATTCATCTAGGGACTAGGAACATACCCAACTAGTAAGCTCCTTGACAACAAGTTTGCTGACATCACGAATTGCAGCCAGAATAGACAGATGAGCATTCACATGTGCCATGTTTGAGGCATTTTCATACAAAGCCTTGAAAGCCTATATAAGCGATAAAGAGGACGAGTCAGACAATGACCACAGCCATCATAAAAATATTCAAATAAAATTGCGCAAACCTTTTGAGCAACAGCCAAAGCAGCTTCATCTCGACTTAAACATCTCAGGATTACTGCTGGAACTTCAGCAATTACACCCTGAAAAAATAACACAACATGGTTAATTTGAGACTTTATGCAAAAAAAATTGCCAAACATACTGAAAGCCGATGACTGGGAGCAAATAAGAAGAGTTCTTTTTATGACAGGATAGCTATCACGTAATTAAATCTTAATAGAACTATAGGGTTCAAATCAGAATATATTAAATATAATGTCCAATCCGGATTTATTGAATAGAAAAGAAATAAACCTGAATCTCTGCCTCTTTTGCATCATTAGTCAACAGACTTTCAAGCTGAAAGATTACAAATAAATTATATAAGACCAACTGAAATAAAATTAAATAAAGTTAAAAACTTCAGCCCAAGTAATAGCAACAAAACCCCCCACAGACACATCTCCTAGAGATCTTCTGAAGGAGATGCTCAAAAGAAAAATGCGCATAACACAAGCAAAATATACGAATTATTTCATAACCTTTGCTTGCCTAGAAAAAAGAGGATGTTCCATATGCAAATATATAAAAAGGTTGGAACATGATCATCAGATACAAAATTGCAGTTATTGATTGACCTCAAGAA
The DNA here is from genome assembly GCA_032355705.1 of Rubia peregrina. Classification (NCBI taxonomy): domain Eukaryota; kingdom Viridiplantae; phylum Streptophyta; class Magnoliopsida; order Gentianales; family Rubiaceae; genus Rubia; species Rubia peregrina. Next base: position 5,541,312 of record JAULKK010000008.1, read on the forward strand.
AGAAAAATTCAGATATACTTCAACAGCTACAAGTAGATACTCATATTTTTGCAGCAAATTAGTTCATATACTATACGCGTATGAGGCCTAAAACAGAATAACAGAAATTCCTTTCATAAAGACGAGTATAAAACCGCCAACAGAACAATACAAAACTAAGAAGTGCAATAAGATGCAATTTGCTACGAAAATAAAGATGAGTAAAGGTAGACAAAATAAAGACAAACAACAAATGTTTCCCCGAATACCTTCTCTGAAATGATCTGGTATTTATCCAGTGCATCACCAGTAGTAAATAAAGGTTCTGGAGCAGCACTTCCTGGCCGTTCTGGGGCTGATAATTGAGATATCCCAGATTCCTGTACGGAGCATTCATCAATTAAAGAAGGAAAAACAGCTGCAAGCCGTAACTGTAAAAGACAGATAATAGTTTTGCTTACTTTAACATTAACCGGTTCCAGCTGTTGCGGCTCAGTAGGGACTGAAGGGAATGTGGTGACTAGATTTTCAGTTTCCACATTGCATGGGCTGACAATATCTCCCAATCCAACATGAGATGACGAGCCACTGAAGCAGAGGAGAATAAACAAATGAGTATCACATGCCTACGGAAAAAAGGCATATAAAAATCACACTCTAGGGATGCCCAGTAAATAAATACCTATGAATCTGGGTCAAACTTGTTTCTAGCTCATCAGAGGTAAAATCCAATGGTTGCGGAACAGAACCAATTCCAGGGATCATTGCTCCGGAAGAGTATAATCCAGAACCCACTTGCCCTGAGGTAGGCATGTAACCCCGGGAAACACCAGCTGGGGTAGAAGTTGCCAAAGGACCAGGCAATGCATTAGAGCTAAAACCAGATTGGTTTTGCCAAGGTAACCTCACAAAATCCTGCACAAAACTAATGTTAAAATATGTATAAGCAACCTTTAAACAAAATTGCATCCATCTCTTGCAAGCTAACTTCACCTCATATACTCGCTGCTGAGAAAGGGATAAGCGGCCAGGTTTCGGACGGAGAGCCTCTGGCAAACCACCAATATACATGGTGGGTTCATAGTATCCAGGACCACCACCCTCTCTTTGACTTCTTCTGATTGAAAGTTGGCGGGTTATTTCTCCGTCAATGGTTTGTACAGCCTGCCCACTCATCAATCAGACAAGGACCAAAACCAAAATGAGAAAATATGCAAGTAAAAGATCAGTGAAACACTAGATATATAAATAAATTTTTCAACAAAGTATTATGTCTAGCAGCAATTCAACCCCAGCTTGAATTAATAGCTTAATTCGTAGTTCTTCACAAACAGTGATTGCGCTTGTTCACATCTACCCTCATTGGCATAATTTGTGCCCATTTGTTTTAATATTGACAAAATTCATCAATGGTGCTGAAAGATCAATATTACAACTCACAACACACGAAGTACCACTCTGAACTAATGCACAAGATTAAAATGCAATTCCAAAATTTATTTTAGTCCTCCAGTATTCATCCACAAGTACTAAATTTGAATCAGCTACAGGTAACTAGAAAATTTTCTGAAAATAAACTCCCAAATACAAGTTTCTAAGGTATAGCGTGATTGCAGCAATGAAACTAAAGGAAAAATAAGAAAATTTTCAGTCAAAACAGAAAAGAAGATTCCAATTAAGTGTCTATAAAAAACAAGATGGACCAGAAATCCAGAATGCAATACCAAAACTTATAAAGTCAAATTTTACAGCAATATAAAAAAGCAAAAATAAAATAAATTTCAGTCAAAACAGAAAAGAAGATTCCAATTAAGTGTATAAAAACAAGATGGACCCGAATGCAATACCAAAACTTATAAAGTCAAATTTTACAGCAATCTAAAATTGCAACTTACAAACTCTGGCAGGACAAAAATAGCTATGCAAAGAATGGCAGAAGTAAAAAATCTTCCAGGAAAGGAAAGACATGCAGACTCACTTACATAGACATCTACTTGTCATTTCCAGTAATAAATCCTTATTTCAAAAAGATAACAAAGACAACTGACCAAGTGGGAATACGCAGATGCTACAACCTGGGACACTTCAACAGATGATATGGCCCAAGAATGACAGAGATGGCAAATATAAATCACAAACTCACCTTCTCTGTGGCAGCTTGTTCAATCAGAGCACAACCTAGATCAAGATTGTCATTGGTCACAAGCACAATGGCTTGCTCAAGGCGCTCACTTCCAACATTAAAGCCTTGGAGTAAATTCCTTAGGTGACTTGATATGGAAGTTCGCAAAGGTTCCTATCAGGGAGTATCAAGGCAATACATCAAGGGTGAAAGAGCGAGTCAATTAAAGAAGAAACATATCTCACTACAGCAAAGAATAAAGACCAGGAGTGACTATTCCTACCTTGCATGTAACATGAGCCAAACTTCCTGCCAAGCTAGCAACCATAAGATGTGCTGCATTACGTATGCGGGTTTCATCTGTCTCCATAGCATAGTCCTAGCATCACACAATGTTAGCAACACATTAAATCTATTCCGTCAACCTTACGTGTAAAAGATACAAAACAAATCAAGAAAAAGTAAACCTTTAAAACGAGTTCTTTTGTTGTTTGAGTTGCTATAGAAACACTACGCTGCTTAATATTAGAAACTATCTCCTTGATAGCTCGATCAATTGCAGCCGGTAGAACACTGCAGCGAATGAAAAGGGTGAAGCCTTCAGATAACTGCTTATACCATAAGCTAAGGTTACAAAAATTAACATCAAACCTCTGAAATTGCAAGTGTAGGCCTGTTGCTTGAAGCTTTGAATTGATGATGACTTGCTGCTCGATATTAGATGCTGGTGCAGCGTGCTGCAAAAGAGAACTGATTCATTAATATGCAAAAACTGTACAATAGAAGCAACTAATATGATTTGTACAGACCTGATTAACAGAGAAAGGCAACTGTACAGGTAGAAGACTTTGCCCAGGAGGAAGTTGATCAGACAACCCTAGGACGTCTTCAGCCAATGCACCGGAAGAAAGAGGGGGCGGAGCAGCATACTGAAACCCACCATAAATTTCTTCTTAGCAGTTAAACACAGATATTCACACCAAAAACTAGTCTGAATTACACGCAACACAAACCTGGGACAGCCCACGGCGATGGCCACCGGGGTGAGCCAGGCCTGCTACCTCAGGGAGTAGATCAACTTGATTCATTGTTGACATTATACCAGACTTGACTTCGGAGACTATCTGTGGTTGGGAGGATCCAGCATCCTTGTTAGAAAAATCAGGGTTTCCATCAACATCTCTAACTCTGTCTTTAAGAAGAGATGTCGGTGGTACATCTTTCATATCCACACCAAGGCTCTTGAACAGGACCTAAAAAGCATAATTTATCCACATATAAGAGAGATGGTTAAAGATTTTGCATAACACTAACAGCAATCCAAATGCCTCATAATAACGATGTAGAGAACTACCTCAATATCAAACTTGAGGTTCATTTTCAAGTTGGGCATCGCGTAAATCTCATTAAGGAGACCAAGAATACCCATCGTCCAGGGGTTAGGAGGTTGATATGCGATACTACTTTGACAAGGTTCTAAGACCTGCAACCAAACTATTAATTCTGACACGAAAAGAAATACATTGCAACAGGATAGGGCTTACCAAGTACCAACTATACCTTTGAGGTAAAGGGAATAACTGCAATCATCAATCCCTTCTCATATGCCTGCAGACGAAAAATGATATATCTCACAAGTCTCATTATCCACCACCTTTAAACAGACAAAGGCAGAGACTTATTGATGTCAAAGACATGGAACTCAAAAACTACCTCTATAATTAGGGATTTAGGATCTATGTCACGTGCCCTCAAAACTTGATTCCTGCCAATTGTGATCTTGCCCATCCAGCTTCCAAGGTTTTTTAGCAATGACCGCTCCTCTGAACTTGACTTGATAAGCTGTGACCCTAAAAGAACCTGAACAAATAAGCACACCTAATAAGAGGGATTCAATCAAACCATGTTCCAACAGTCTAAACAACAGTTGGAGCTCAAAAACCTTGCAATTCTCGTAAGTCGCTTGAACAATCTCCCTGTGTAAAGGCTTCAAGTTCATTTTGTCGATAAACTTCAAGTACAGGTCATGAAAGTTCGGCTCAATGCTTGCCCTATCCATAGTTCATATGCCACCGATAATCAGCCAAATAACAGGAGGGTGGAAAGGGAAGAAAGAGGTGCAATTCAAATGGAACAAGATAAATCCACAACAAGAGTAAACCAGAGGGGAGAAATTTTCTCAGATGTTTAACCTCTTCATCACCAGATACTGAGCAAACCAGGGATAGTACTGCTCCTTCAAAATCTCAGAGAACTCGTTGGCTTTAATATCAACATTTGCATTAGACAAATTGTTCATAATAAATAAAATTTTATCCTGAGTTTCTGGAGCCGGTGCCTGCATTTATAATTAGATTAAAAAATTACATAAGCATCCATGCGCTAAGGCAATTGGTAGAGCATGTAAATCAAAACTAAGACACATTTAGGCCTCAGAATAAAGTAGCTACTGGTACATCATGAGAAGTCCAAAGCAGAGAATACAACTACTTTGGCAAAATTGTATATATTCCTTCACTTGGATCATCCAAGTATGCAGAATGTCGAAGAATATACAAAAGGAAACTCCCTGTTTAATTAAGTCGAAGTACACACAAGAAAATGTCAAAGCCATTAACAGCACAATCTATTGAACGCATTTCATTACAAGCACCAGCTCATCAAACCATGCACAAATATTTTCATATCAGAGTGCACAATTTTTAGGATATACAAGAGAAAAAAGAGCAAGTGTCAATGCGGTTATTCTTTAGCAAAAAAAGAGGGGGTACATTGTTCATCTACCATATTTATGCTAACCAAATGAAGGGCTTGGTGAATGGTGGAAGTAGTTTGTAAGGACCAACAAAACAAAAGCTGGGATTAACAATGCATCCATATTGTTGCTGTAATTACACCAAAATCAGCAGTTAGAATTGGGCGGGGCTTGAGACGGGAGAACCTTTTACTTCAACCAAACTCTAAAAAGAATGCAATTTTGTAAATTTCTGAAAATTGATGAACAAAGAGCAATGCACTCCGAAACTACTACAAAATCTTACACACCTATATACCAACATACAAAGCCTCAACATGTTTAGCCAGTGAAAGTAAATTCTAATATCAACTTAACAGCATTAACATCCTCCGAAAAACTTGCAAATTTATCTTTTGCAAGGATGTAGCCATTCTAAATTTCTGATACCTGATTAAAAGTTATATTCATTATCATCTTTATTTTCACCAAGTACAATATACAACTATAATGCAACGTTGAGTGGCCCTCAAATCAGGGATCAACAAACATTGTAGACAACAAGTTTATGATCTAAACACATCGCCAACAAATCAGGTGTCAACCAACTTCGGCAATGTATAATTTTAACACCAAGTAAACAAAGATACCTCTATGGGAGTTTTCCTTCTCTCTGCTGCAGCAACTAGTGTTTCAATATTCAACGACCAAAAACCTAAAAAAGAAACAGCCAGATGATACAAAGCATGACATGTCAATGAGTGCGCACATGCATGTATGCATAAACACTGAGCAACAAAACAGAAGTGAAGGTCAGATGAAATACTTGCTGAGGGGGCCCGCGGAGGACGAACAAAGCCAGGAGAGGGAGCATGTGGTGCCAAAACATTAGTGGAACTTAGAGGCTGCAAAATTTACAATGACGTGAGCTCATTTTTCAGAGACAACATGAATGCCTAATGTCATAATTATAAAAGAAATTATATTACCTTTGGAATGCTAGTGATCTCACTAACAGGGACAGACTGGCCTACAGGAGGTACAGGTGGTTTTGAGTAAGACGACACAGGGGCAGGAGGTTTCTTCTCGTCTTGGGGGAATTGCAGCCTCTGTGGAAGTTGGCTAGCAGGTGAAACTTGAAGCCCTTGCTGGGAGGTACCAGGCTCCACCAACTGAAATGGGGAATTGGATGCCTGATATAAACCAAGACTTCAAATTAACTAAACATGAGAGAAGATCAACCATGGAAGTAAAAAAATTACCAGAGGGAGAGAGAGCTATCATTGTTAACTCCTGAGAAACCACATAATTACAATAAATTATCATAAATTGCCTATTGGAGCAGGGGAATGCCTGTATGCTTCTAGGAGAAATTTCTTTACAAGAAAAAAGGGAAGTGACAAAATTCCCGAACAGACATGTGCTACTGCCCATTCAAAACATCAAGATGGAAATAAAACAAATAAATCACTTAGAAACTTAGATACATTGTATGTCCTCCCACCCGCACATGTAAAACAAAAGATCTTTTAATTTATTCTTAAGAGATAGATCGCATGAACCTTCAAGTACAAATCCAAGCTCATGCAAGATCATGATCACATAAATCATCGACTTCCTGGACTAAGCCAATCTTCATAGGTGAGGGTTAAGACCCAAGAATCCACTTTGCAGAATTACTAGGAAGAAATTAGAATTCAATAGTCATACAATTCTAATGAAATTTGCCAGATATCTGCTTGAAAAGAGAAACTTAAGTTTATTTTGTATTAATTCCGATATACATTTATTGTTTGATAAAATAGTATGGTCAGACATGCAACAAGTGCCATATTAAGGGTATATCAGCCTTTTGCACTGTGGGGATTCGAGAAGCAACGATGTTTGGGATTCATGTAATCACTGTAATGTCAGCACAAGTAGTTTTGTCAGACCTGATAAAACTAGAAACCAGCATCAAGTACTTTTGGTCTCAATGGACTCTCATAAGGTAGACAAATTCATCTCATGAGAAACAATAATGTCAACTGCAAAAGGTAGTAGTCAGCAAAGAGACACGAATATGTTTATTTACCATGTAATAAGCTTATATAGATGTATTCCAGCTCAATTTAAAACTCATCATGTAACAGGCCGTTACACAAACATAGTGCAAGGGAATACCGGGATACATGGAAAAAAACATACTCTGCACAAGTATCTGATACCCGAGCAAACACAACCAATAATACATTTTACCATGGTTTGTACCACCAATGGGGATGGGAGTCATACAAATTACTAAACTGCTAGGAAGGAACAAATAAGCAAGATCCAAACATAGAACAAGCACAAAATCATTTAGAAGGAATCGGCACCAACCTCCATGCTTGGGAGAGGAGCCTGAATGGGTCCATGTTGATCACCTTGGACTGCATCAGGTTCTGAATGTGCAGCAGAGATTCGTTCGAGAGCGCGCTCGACACAAGCAACGAGTTCTGGATGATTTGCACGGAGATGAGATATCTGTAACATGTGATTGCAATACTGCGGCCACTCAATCATCCGTTCCACAAACTGATCAAGAGCCAGTGTTCCGAACACAAACATCTGTTTGCATACACTATCAGTAAAGCTGACAGGTAATACCAATATAATGAAACCTCACCAACAAGAGCCAGGATTTAATACCAATACATGAATTACATGGATTGCAATGATAGGATCTCATCATTGCGTTTGGGTTAAACATGAGTTTCAATTTTTTTGGAAAAATCACCACAAGGGGAGAAAGGCATACAAACCTTTGAATCTGCAGGTTTGCGCAATGCATCCAAAACAGCCCGGAGAGCTATACCGAGGGGGATATGAGTCACAAGTTGATGCTTTATGAGGGAACCTACAAATAGAAATTTCATGGATATTTTCATCACAGCCAAAAATCAACTTGTTTTTAGAATTGAACTTCAAAGCAAATGAAATGAACAAGATTCCTACTAGAATCAATGAAGTAGGTACATGCAACATAATTCAGCACAATATCAACTCCAAAACTACTACGAGTTGTGCGAGGCTAAATTGTTTCATGAGAAAAGATAGACAGTCAACAACAAGCTTCTACTGGGAAAAGCATGTCGGATTCTCAGATACATCACATTAAATTGATATCTAGAATTAACATCCCATTTCGACTTAAAGCTACCTCCTAGCTATGAGGACATAGAGAATAAAATAAAAATGATTCATAGGCAAACTGAAATAATATCAGGATTTGGGTTGACATACTCAAAGCAACTTCTACTACGAGTTGTGCGAGGATAAATTGTTTCATGAGAAAAGATCAACAGTGCACAACAAGCTTCTACAGGGAAAAGCATGTCCGATCCTCAATACATCACATGAAAATAAAATATAGAATTAACATCCCATTTCAACTAAAAGCTACCTCCTGACAATGAGAACATAGAGATTAAAGAATATAATAAAAATGATTCATAGGCAAACTGAAATAATATCAGGATTTGGGTTGGGTTGATATACTAGTAACTTCTACTACGAGTTGTGAGAAGATAAATTGTTTCATGAGAACTTGAAAACTATTTAAAGCCTCACCAAAGAGAAGTGCAGCAATTTTCAGTTGCCTTTCCGGATATTTGGAGAAAAACTTGTATTCCTCAAATAAGTTGTGGATCATGCAATCAAAAATCAACTTTTCCCTGTCAACCAACATAAAAACCACATGTCAAATCTTCAGTCAATACAAAATGCAAGTACATGTTCAAATGATTGACACAATTTATCCCATGTATGCATTATTTTCAAGAAAAATTTATTTCGTAATTGTATCCAAATGTTAATATGGTGTAAATGTTCTCATCAAAACAAATATATGATTGCATGTAGAAGTGATCTTATCACAAGTTCCGATGTTGGCATATGGGAAAGCCATATTTTTTGGAGGGAAATGGCTTCCAAAAACAACAATCTTATTCCATCCCAGAAAGTAGAAGTGAAATTGTCATCAGCTAGCAACAAGTAGACTAAAAGGCAAACATAATAGTAGGTTCACAGTGACAGATGACAATCATTAGTTAAATGTTCAGAGAAGATAGGTCATTACAAAGATAGAAAACTCAAACCTCTTCTCTGGGGATTCTTTAAAGCGTGCTAGCATCTGAATCATAGCTTCAATTGATAACTGGCCAGAAAACATCTGATGGAAGTATGCATTGGCCTCAGACTCAATGTCATCAGCATAACCATCACTTGTTGCTGAATCAGAACCCACGCCATTTCTAGGTCTAGAATTGGAATGCATAAATGACACGTGCAATTTTTCAACCTCCTCGGACAAGTGGTTGATGGATTTAAGGACCTGCAAACAACGTATCTAGGTTCATGCTCCATCAAAAATAGCACAACTAAAATTACCAAATCAAATCTAACATCAAAGCAACACCTTCAAAAAGACAGAAGATGTATCCTGGAATACATTCCACAGAGCACCAGGAGGTTGAGAGCGGTTTGCAGAACCTTCCTGTGCAACGGGCTGAACTTCTTTCAAAAACTTCAAGCACTCCTGTAGACAAAACATCATTTCAGTCAAAGACTAATAATTTCCTGCAAACATGCAAATCCTACAAATGCTCGAATTGCAAAGACAGGTGGCAATACAACTCTCATTAATCCTTCGCCCATTAAAGTAGAGGGGAGCAACTTTACCTCACTGAAGGCATCTTTGTATGTATTCAAGCTATTCATCAACCACTTCTCTAAATCAATCAAGTCCCTTCTAGAAGCAATAGCAACAAGTCGAATAGCAAAATATGAGGGCATCATATCTAGTACTTGTGACAGAATCTGAAAGAGGAGGATTCGGTTATTTACACACACAGGGAGCAATTCAAGCACAAGCAAAAGAGGAAGCTAAGAAACTTTGAGACAGTAAAAACTAAAAACACAGCTACATGCAATTTAGATTCATTTAAATTTGGAATAGCTACCAGATAATTGACTTTGAACAGCATCAAATTTGATGTAAAAAAACACGCAACTGATAACAAGGTAACACAGCCTAATAATGACAAACCGTTTTGAGCAAGAAGTATCTCTACATTCTCTCTCAGTCTCAACTGTAATTCGATATTATAGCAAAAGCAAAAGCACCTCCACTTACTAGCATGGTAATCAAGATAATAAACAAGTCTTACCTCCCAACAAAAAATATCATGAAACCATAGCAACAATGCATCACAAACTCCACAAGCAAGTAGAATATGTAGAAAACGAAGATATTTTGCGAAGGCCTTAAGATGACAATAAATTAGGAACCATAAGATTGTCATTCAATTTCATCAATGCAACTTGACAACAAAGAACCAAATATACTTCACGAACTAGGCATGACTCTATCAAATGATATTCCCTACATACTGTTCAGAAACAGAATTTTTCTGTTTTGTATCACATTTAAAAAAGACAAAACAAACAACAAATAACTGCACTGCAAAAATTAGGGACAGCTGGCAGATGGAAAATTCCCCTGATTTAGTTTTAAGTGCTAGCAGAACCTCTCATAAGCTAATTCAAGCATCAGTTCCTCGTCCAATAAAATTTAAAACTAGATGACTAAAAGAAATCAAAAGAGCAGGTTTTCTGGTGTGTAACTAATTTAATTTAATCTAATATTATAATCAAACCTTCAGTTCCAGACAGCAATCCAAGATTCTTGTTATATTCTCCTGATCAGTATTGAGAGCATCGGTAAATCCCCGCAACAGCATGCTAGGGTTAACATGCCACAAATGAAGAAACATGGAATTCCCTTCTGAAGTCTTGAGTATTGTGGAGAACACCGCAGTAGTAACTTCATTCTGGATCAGATTGTATGCAGTCTACAGATTCCAAAGTATAACAATTAAAATAGACCGTCCAGGAAACATGTTTATACAATCAGAGAAAGAAATATTTACATTGACATGTGCCATCCCAAGAAGCAAGATTTCAGGACACTGCTTAAGAGGATACTCGAGAATGGATCGCACAGTAGTTGCATGGCCCCTCTCGGCAAGATGACATAACGCCTCAGCAAGATCAAGGCACAACCATGCATGATTCGCATGCCCAACCTGAAGCTTGTGGCCATTTACAGCCTCTGGGAAAGCCTGGTTGAACAGCATAACTGTCCAGTCAGATTTTAAAGGTAAAATTGTGAAAAGTTTTATGGAAAAATATATAGAGTTAACATACCAGCTGTCTCCCGGAATGTGCAAACGTAAATATTTCAGGAGGAACAGTGACAGCATGCCTAATAAAAGAGAGCTGTCCCTCAGCATTCATCCACACCGAGCC
>JAULKK010000008.1:5574470-5606588 GCA_032355705.1 Rubia peregrina
CTTCAAAGCCTTCAAAGTCTTCCAACAATTCCCTTATTACACAAAATCCTCTAGAAAAGTGATAAAAGCACAAAGTTACTCTTAACTCTCCTTAGAGAACTTCAAGGCAAATTGCCATACATAGAGCACAAAAGTGAATCCAAAATGTCCTAAAATAACTGTATAAAATGGACATATCATAGTGGTGCTGCTTTAGCCATTTTTGTGGCATCGATTGAGTCTAAATCATCTCTCTATCTTTAGATAATAGGCTGGGTCTTGTTCCTTACAACATTATTTCTTCCTTGAGAAAGAATTGATGTTTTCTGATGCTAGTCTGCTTCCAAAGTCGTATGTGTGTTCCTTTAGTGAGATGGAGAAGGGGAAACATATTTTCTTTATTGAAAAGAAAAAATGTACACCACATTTGATTGATTTTTTGATTTAGTGTGGTATTTGGGGGATCGCACCAATTGTATCACATGTTGGTTTCTCTTCTTATGTTAAATTTGTTGATGATCACTCTCGTTCACTTGGTTATATCCGATGCATCACTAGTATGATTTTGTAGAGGCATATTTTCATTTCAAGGGCCTGGTTGAGAACCGATTTTCCACCTTTATCACCAACTTTCATTCCCCTACACCAGAGCAAAATAGCCGTGTGAAGCAGAAACTTCGTCACATCAGAGAAATAGTGACTCTGTGCTCTTCATTCTGATTTGGACCATTTTTTTGTGCAACTCCTTTACTACATCTGCCTACAGTATTAATCAGAAGTCTACTCCCGTGTCATATGCTTAGTTTCCGCTCTTTATGCCTTTTGGCACTACTCCATATTATTCTATTTTTCATCCATTTGGTTCCTGGGTCTTTCCGTACATACGCCTCTATGCTCCACAAAAACTGAAACCACAAAGTTTTTCATAATTTTTTGGGTTACACCTCTCAGTGTAAGGATTATCGGTGTTTTGATCTTGTGATGAAGAAGGAGTAAATCACTTGCTATGATCGATATGATTAGAATTTTTCCCATCCTCTAGCCTTTGAATGGTTTTCCCCCATTTGTCTTTATGTTTCCAGATTATTTGGAGCCTACTTCAGTTCATTTAAAGGTTTTTGAGCATTATCTTATACTCCCATGACATTATCCTTGATGACGGTCTTGATTTGTATTATGCAAATCCTTTGGTGGTCGTTCTTCCATCCAAGAATGATCCATGTGTCATTGGTGGAAGTCCTCCATTGATCACATCTTATGCACCAACATTGTATTCACACGCACCATCCTTGATCGTGCATGCACCTTCACCTGAAGTCCACACGCTACCACCGTCTCCACAATCGGTAGCCCTATAGATTTACCCAACATTGTTGCCTTTGACAGCCATTCTTGCTTAACCTAGCACGACGCAAATCCCATTTCTACGTATCTGTCATCTAAACCGACTTGGCATCCCATGACTACTCACTTGAGAAGTGGCTTCCTCGAGTACACGGATAATAATGATTATGATATTTTTGGTCATTTGAGTGCTTTGTTTTTTTAAAGTGAATTGTGCAACTATCATTTGATGATCAAGGATACAAATTGGGTTGTTGTCATGGATTCTGAGATAAGTGCCCTTCGTACTCAGTGGACTTATGAGTTGGTACCACATCCTTCTCATATAAATATTTTTGGCTCGAAATGGGTGTTCAGATTGAAGTTTCATGCAAATGGCTTGGTCGATCCGCACAAGGCACGTTTGGTGGCTCAATGTTTTTTTGGAGCTCTAATTTTTGACTATAATAACACCTTCAGTCTGGTAGTTAAGGCTTCCATGTGCGCACTTCCCTGTGTCTTGCTGTTACTTGCAAATGGTTGTTGCATAAGTTGGATGTAAAAAATACCTTCTTTAATGGGGTTCTTGACTCTCTAGTCTACATGGAAAGCTTGGTTACAAGGACCCCATGCAACTTTACCATGTATGTATTTTGTGCAAAGCTATTTATGGATTGAAGCAAGCTCCCATGCTTGGTTTCAGGGCTTCAACTCTTTTATCACATGCCTTGACTTTTTCTGCATCTTATTCGATACTTTCTTGTTCATTTTTGCAAAAAAAGTCCCTCCTTCCTTTTTCCTCTTGGTATATGTTGAGGATATTATACTCACAGAAAATGATGATGCTCTCACTCAAAATTTTATTGATTGCATGAATAATGAGTTCAAGATCACAAATCTAGGCACACCATAGTATTCCTAGAATTTGGAGATTGATCTACATCTGACAACTCATTCTTTGGTCATGCAAGATACGACAATGACATTTTTCTTCATGCACGTATATGCGATGTTATTCCTTTTGCCACACTATTTGTGGCATGATCTTAGTTTCTTAGTTCTACTAACAAGCCATTTGGCAATCCCATGCTTTACAACTCTTTGGTTGGTACTATACAGTACTTGTCAATCACACATCACAATTTATTGTACACTTTAATACGGTGAAATAGTTTATTCAAGATCCTACTGATGACCATTTTCAGGCCGTCTCTCAAATTTGTGCTATGTTCGAGGAACTCTTCATTTGAGCCTTTCTTTTCATGTAAATCTGTCTTCCCCCACGGTTCATGGCTCTTTTATTTGCATTTTGGCTAATAGTTTGGATACTCGTAGGTTGATTTATGGTTATGCCTTCTTTCTTGGTTTGATTTATGGGACATTCATTTTTTTGTCTCACACAAAGTGGTGAAACAGTGTGCCCGATCAGGTATGGAAGCTCCACAGTATGGAGCTGCATTATTATGACTCTAAGTCTCGTATAAACCGTATTAGGTGTGGAACCTTCATAGTGTGGAGTTGCAGCGAGAGTTTCACCCCACTTTATTGTGTGATCCACCAAGAAATTTCACCCATTCGTGTGAGACAATACTAGTGTGGACACACCGCGCCTTGCGCGGTGAGGTGGATAACAATTGTAGGAATTATAGAAATAATGTTATATGTAATATAAATTGAAGGTTATATATAGGTTATATATAACAGTAGCTTAAATATTTAAGTAATGAATGTAATAAGTTCACATGGAATTTGAGCTCACAATGAACTCGAGTTGTTATGTCATAAAAGTCAAAATGAAAATATATTTATTGAAGTGTGGTCTATGTTTATATGTTTTTGCGTTAATTTTAATTTTCATATTTGCCAAATTATTCATAAAGATTAAAAATGCATTAATTTTTGTGTGTGTTTGTTGAATGAATGATTTTTCTTCATTTAAATAAAAATGGATGAGAAAGACTTATGTGAGACCGTCTGATCATAACTTATGGTGAGACAAGGTAGATTTTTTAAAAAAAAATTACATAAACTATCCTATGTCATTTCTTATATTAAAATAATTGTATTTAAACCTTATGTTTGACCATAAAAGTAGGCGAGACCGTCTCGTCCAAGTTTTTGTAAAAATGGATTGTTATAATCATTGTTTTTTTTATATAAATGTAAAAGTATTGTAATATTAAGTTTGAGGTATAGCATTGAAGATTTGAATGTATGTAAATTTAGTTATAGTTTATTACCAGTGTTATTAATAAAAAAATTTACACACAATTAAATTTTATTGTATTAGAAAAAAATGCCACAGTTGTTGGGAAACTGTAATACTTAAGAATTAACTAAAAATTGAATGAGATAAATTTAATTATCTGTTAACTTAAATATATTTTAGGTAATTTAGCGTGATGTAAAATTAAGTAAACATAAATGACAATGAAAGATATAAAAAAAATTGGAATGTTGAATTTAGTCTTTTAAATTGAAGAAGTTATTTTTTGTTGCATTTTTTTTTGGTTTTGACTTAAGTAGATTGATTGGGTTTTTTATGATGGACTCTATAAACATGAATTGATCCTTAAAAGTTAAAAGGATAAGAAAATTGAGGGTTTTACAAATTCAAAGTCCTTCAATGGCTCAAAGTAACCATTGGTTAGTTTACTATTAATTTCAAATATATCCATGGTATCGAACAATTTTTTTTCTCTGCAACCATTTAATAAAATAAGGACATATTGTTTTGTTTTTTTAATAATACAAATTATTGAAACACAAAAAATCTTACAGTTTTTTTTGATGTGTTATAGATATTCTCAACAAAGAATGGATCATTGGCTTTCATGCGTTATAGATATTTCCAATGAAGAATTAATCATTGGCTTCACTCGGAGGAGTAACACATTGCTTCCCATGTATATATGCAAAAGAGTGGTAGAGTGACATTAATTTATTCTCTTAACTTGTGTTTTTTCTATTTACGTTGATATATGCGAACAGTGAGCTATATTTTGGGGTATTAAAAGAGCAGAAGTATCTTATAAGTAGCTGGGTAAGTTTGAAAATTTGTGAAAGGCATTTAAGCATTTGAATATGCGGTTCCAGTCTAAATTGTTTAGCTCAACTGTGAATAGATTATGGGAAATAAAACAGGTTACAAACCTGAAAAGCTTGGCTCAAGTTTTACAAAAACTGGAGAAATCCTTGTGTTATGTATATATGAAGTCAGCATGCAGTGAAATAGAACTTGAAGCTTTGACAATTTATCCTATATGTTTGAATTGACTGAAAAGATTTAATTGACTATGTATATATGCAGTGAGCATGCAATAAAATAGAACATGAAGCTATGACAGTCAAAATCTCAAGTTCTACATCAATTTATTGGAAGACAATTATGAACGTCTACTACCTTAAGAAGCTGGCCTCATGAAGTTCATTTGAAATCAATGGAGCTAAAATGAATTGTGCTTCCTCCTTCAAGTGTACAAGTGATAACATCTGTATAAATGCATCGACGTGCTTGGAAAGGCCTTCAGAGTTACTAAGGAACATGAGAATCTGCTGAATTTGATCAACGGAAGCAGCATATATCTGGTGCATACTTAATTGTGCTATCTGAGTGAAATAAAAGTTCTTCTCTGCAAGATAAACACGTGAGCAATGAATAAACAAAAGTTGAACGTGAGCAATATCATCCTTCTTCTCTCAACATATGTGCTCTTTTACAGAACATGCCAAGTAACTAATATTTCCCAGATAGTGCGTATAGTGAACTGAGTTGAGCGGAAGAAACTTACCACCAAATCTGACATCAGAATTTTTAGAATCTGACAAAACTAGGCCGATTACGATTTTTTAATATGCTGAGAGAGACAAGGCAGTAGACAGATTATCCAGAAACTCTTCCCTGATTTTGCTCTTAAGAGATTCACAGAAGACTGTGCAGAAAATAGGCTTATCCAAAAAGTATTTGAAGACGGACACAATAACAGATTCTAATTGCACATTTTTAAAGACTTTTCCATTGATATTTAGATGATTCAAGCATGTCTGCAGTATCAAAATGCTTCTTTCAACTCCATATGTTGTGAACTGCAAAATGAGGGGGTGAAAATAAAATATGTTAAATCTTCACTTTTGACGGCAAGAATTCACCCAAATCTTCCTGATATCATCCCCACTGTTACAAAGACATAAGACGTATAAAATTATGGTTCAACATGTTCAAGGCTGCAAATGAGTTTGGTTAATGTATAGGCAATTATAGGTTGAAGGAGAAAATGACCGGTCAACAGATGAACAACAGTGTTTGTTACCTCTGGCAATTTAATTGCACAAAAAATAATAGCTTGAATGAGCATTTAAGGGTACTCACCATTGTTCAGTAAATTTTTGAGGTGGTGAAATGAAGAACTATATGAAGAGTCTTCCTTCGAATGTTAACGTCTGGGGTGGAGAGTGCCCTAAGTATAGCGATTATCATATCAACCATTATATCCTCGTGAGACAGCTTTTGTTGATTCAAACGATTGAGCACAATGAGGTTGGCATTGTTACTATTCTAAGATTCAAGTAGGTTGCAGTAGGTATGAAAAGTGTCTCTGATAGCAGTAGGAATAGAAGCCAATGATACAAGGGTTTCAGTACATTCATAATTCACAGCAACAGAAAGAGCAGTTAGCAGAGAGAATATTTCTTATATACTTTTCTTTGTTTCCCTTGCTTGTGTGGAAAAATTTCTTGATAAGCTGAAACACAACTATTTGAAACAAGGGTTCTCAGAATCAGCAGAATCAGCAAGGTTTCCATTATAACATATATCAACATTTTTCCATTATCACTTGTTAATTCATAACAGATGGAAAACAATAAGTTACTATTCAGGTTAAAAGGTGATTAAAAATCTCATCCCATAATATTTGTATGATTCATAGTGTTTCATGAGTTTTTCTTGAAACATCTTCTCAAAGAAATGTATAGAAAATGGAATGAGGAAATACCTGTGATTCTCAAAATGAGATGCTTCCAAAAAATTCCACTAACTCCAAAATGGGAACACAACATGAACTCATAGATGGAAAATATGCAACTCAAAAGGCCAAAAAGCTGCAGATCCAAAAATGGGCAGCACAAAATTAACAAAAGTACAGATGCTATTGTCCCTTGACAAAATAAGGTGCTTCAAAAAAATTCCACAAACTCCAAAACTGGGAACACAACATCAAGTTGTACATCGCAAAAATATGAAAGACAAAAAGGGAAAATGTTGCAGATCTAAAAATGGGGAGCAGAAAATGAAGAAAATAACCTCAAAGGCTGTATATTTGCAAAGAAGCTTGAGAAATTCAGTGTTTTTTTCCGGGGGATATAGTGACATAGAATTAACTTGTGAAAAATCTTGTAGATCCAAAATGAGTCCACAACATGAACCCATAAATCACAAAGGAAGCAACAGAAAAAAGAAAAACGTTGCAGATCCAAAAAAAAGGACAACAAAAGAAACAAAAGTGCAGCAGCTACTGCCGCTAAAAAAATTCCTTATAAACTATATTTTTAGTTTTATTATTTAGCCTTGTCTTTTCAAATGTTGGGGGTGTTAAAAGAACCTTGACGGATTCAGAGGTTTTTGCTCGGGATAAAGCAACAAACAACTTACCATGGGAAAAGACAGGCTGTTCTAAATATAGTCCAACAAAATCTAATGTTTTCCCTTGGGATTGATTGATGGTCATAGAAAAACATAGTTTCACAAGAAATGGGATCGATTTTACTACCTTGGTCATAAATAATTGGTATTCTAGGAATGAAGACTTGTTCGCCCTTGAAAAGGCCAAAAGCTATCTCAGCCCTAATGGTAGATTGGCACAGCTCATGACAAATCAATCGAATTCCATTGCAGAGTCCCTTGGTTGGATTTAAATTACGCATGAGCATGATAGGACAATTTGGTTTCAATACTAATTTATGGGCTGGGAAACCTTTTGGATTGAGTGTATTAAGAAAATCCTCATGGTCACTTGGATCATTTTCACTCAGTGTTCTATCTATACTAACATATAATGTTGGGCTGCCAAGAAAAGCATCAATTAAAAAGTTATTTATGCTGTCAACAACATCATTTGTTGTAGCCAAAACACACCTTCCTATCATCTCAATTGGATTTAATGCATATGCAGCTAAATATGTGAACACACATTGAATCAACCTGCAAGCAGTTTAAGTAAAGTTAATACCCTCATAAAAATGTAATGATTATACAGAAGAGTAGTGTGAAAAGGAGGAAAATGTCTTACTTTTGGATGGATTGTTCTTTCCCAATATATGGGATAATAATGTGAGCTGGCAATTCGACCTCTTCATTGCAGTCAATATGTTCTATCCCTTCACCTATCTTCAGTAAAAAGAGCAAAATTGGGGGTCATTTAAGGCTCTCTTATTTTGCTGAAGATTGAACTTTTCCAATTCCGGCCACAAATGTGAATATACAATGGATGCTTGAACAGTTACATCTCTTGATGCGCCTGGTATGATAGGTAATGTCTGTCTGAAATCTCCTTTTAAAAGAACAACCTTACCACCAAATGGAGCATTAGAATCCATGAGATCTTTCAGCAACATATCCAAAGCCTCTAAAGATTGTTGTTTTTCCATTGTGGCTTCATCCCAAAGAATCAATTTAGCCTCTATTATCAACTTTGCCAAACCACTCTGCTTACTCAATTGACAAACTTCGTTGTCAGAAGAATCAAGTGGAAATTTAAAATGGGAATGTGTAGTTCTTCCTCCAGGCAACACAAAGGCAGCTACTCTAGAAGATGCAATGGCCAATGCTATGTATCTCTCCGACCTCAACGTTGCAAGCAAAGCTCTGTACAAAAATGTTTTCCCTGTACCATCAGGTCCGTCAATAAAGAAATACTTTCCAGTATTGGCCATAACACTTTGCATAATGCGATCATAGGCTAGTTTTTGTTCAACATTTAATAGATCGGCCAGCTGCAATTCTTCATCAAAAATCTGAATACTCCTCTCACTGAGTATTTCAAGTGTTAAGATCTCATCGGCTGATTTTTCAGTAATACCATTGAGAAAACCGTAATGTTCAATATCCTTGCCCATTTCGAGCAAAAAACCATTTATAATTTTTAAAACTTTTCTATTTATAAAGGCTTCAGTGAGATGGGGCTGTGTTGCTGATTATTTTACAAAATCTGAACATAGTTCATGTCTAAATCTCAGCCATAATTCTTTCGGATCATTCGGTGAGTAAAATATCAGCAAAATAGAAAAAAAAAGATCTCAAACTTGATGGCATCAGGAATGAACAAGCTTCTTCGAGGGCATCTTCAATATAATTATCTGAATTCAAGAAACTGTACGCAATCGCAGCTTCCCTATGAGTACTGTATTCAGTCCCTTGCACAGTTTTCAAGTTTTCATAGGATGTTGGTAATCTAACATGAGACAGGACAAGTCTTAAATAATAGTGTTCACCTTCTCTAGGGTTCACTTCAACCAACCTGCCAATAACATTTCTGCACTTTGTCTTTCCCCAAGTCCTTTCCAATGTTGACCACACAAAGTGTTCCGGAAACTCTTTACATAAGAGCTCTAATTCCTTTGCATTGGAGTTATATCTATTCATTTTAAAGAAACACGTGAGTTTAGTTCTGGTAAGGAACGCGTTTGCTGCAATCGACTCAATGGCGGCATTCTTGTGAAATTTAATATATTGTTGACCTGGTAAGTGACTTGAAGATAATAAATAGCAGGCTTCATATGGTTTAACTTAAAACCATACATTCTCCAGGTTGCTTCAGACGGACCAATCCAATGCCCATCTTGATACAATTTTATTTCATCAATAATTGTATCATGTTGACTACCCTGTAATGCAAAGCCAACTCGGTCGCTGCCCTTAAATATATACTTAGGAACATACTTGATAAGGCGAAACTCGAGAAAATCTCCATATTTATATGACAGTCATATGTTGCAGATAAGTATTTATTGTAGCCAACAACCTAGTTATTTCCTAGAGCATATTTTTTTTATGGTAACTATCCTACCATCGTCTCTTCTTCTATATAATGGATAACCATCCTATGTATGATACGTTGAATGTCAAAATGGTTTAGGGAATCCAAATTTACAATTACCATTCTTTATGCAAGGGCTTCTAGGATTCAATCTACCACAAGGTCCGTGCATCATGTTTTTGCTGACAATACGAAAAATATGTGGTTCCTTTTCTGGATCTGGTAGCTCAGCACAACCAATCCTATCATAAGCATCTAGTACCAATGTCTTACAACCTGGTTTTAGAATTATTAACATGTGGCAATGAGATAGTCCTCTTTTCTGATACTCAATAACGTATACCAAAGATTTCACAACACTAAAAATCTCCTTATCAACAATGTCATCTTTCAACTGATAAACTTTAGCGCGAAAAACTCTAGTAAGTAAATATGGTCTATCATTTGCAGTCTCACCATAACAAAGGTTTTCTTGAATTTCTGGCCAATAAGGATTGCAAGTCATAGTTAGAAATATGTCAGGCTTACCAAATTTTGGACAATGGCCATGGCATCAAGATACCTATGCCGCATATCTCTAGGACCGCCTATAAATGTTAGTGGAAGTACAACCCGATAACCAAGTGCGGATCCCTCTATTAAACCAGCATCCATACCATCCACAACACCTTGTTCCATTTCAGTTCGAAACTGCCCTTGTTTGTCCCTCAAAAATTCCAACCGGATGGTTTCTATTTTGATATAAGCATCAACAACAAATTGCTGCAACAGCCGTCCAACATGCAAAAACATGGATTCATCATCTGGCCTTAATTGCAGTTTATAGTAGCAGTACTCCCTCGTTGTAACTTCATCCTTGTTTTTCCCCATCTTTGACAACTATAAGGAAAGTAAAAGATAAATATGTAGGCATAAAAGTGGGAAAAATCTAAATAAAACACAGAAATTTAATGTAAAAGCTCATCACACACCTTTGCTCTCAGAATCTATTAAAGATTCTGGACAATCAAAGAGCAGTATTTCAGTTGCAGATTTTTTACGGACCGAATGCCCCTTCCTAATCCTTTTAATGTTTAAATGCCAGCCTGATTGGCCTCTCAAAAAAAATTAAAGGATACTGCATTGGATCGTAGCATCCACAATAATGCT
Source organism: Rubia peregrina (assembly GCA_032355705.1). Taxonomy (NCBI): domain Eukaryota; kingdom Viridiplantae; phylum Streptophyta; class Magnoliopsida; order Gentianales; family Rubiaceae; genus Rubia; species Rubia peregrina. The sequence continues at coordinate 5,584,955 of JAULKK010000008.1, forward strand.
TTATTCTGAAAATTTTGCCATCCCTGGCGTAGACTTGAACATGTACAGTTCTCTCTGCATCTTCCTCAAGGGGCTAAAAAATTATATTGCCAACTTGTTTTGCAGTTGGGATGTTGTATCGCCTCTGATCAAGTTTTGGGTCTGCACTTATAATAAAAAATTTCATCTCGATACTGTATACATTTTTCAGATGCTTAAAAATCTGATAATAAGGATTATCTCTCAATATATCCATCAATAATTTCATCGTCCGCTCATGAAACTTGTCAGCACAATCAGACTTCATTCTCTTTTCCAACTCAACTCAGTGTCATAAAAATAGATCTGAAGAGCATCAAGTTTGACTCCGTCAGGACCTTTCAAAGGTTTAGGTAATGATACATCTGACCATGAACTTTGAAAGTATAAATACTACCTGCATTAGAAGTTAAGTTACGATCATAACCAGCACTCAAAGTTGTAAATGCTAGGTTATAGTTGTAAGTCTGAACATTCTTCCTAAAATGGGCAGATTGCGGCGTATGACCAAGAAAAAGAGCTCTTAATCGGTGAGGCATTGGTACAGATGGAAAGAAAATTCCACCCCAGAACAGCAGAACATAGTTGACTCTCCTTTAAATCTCTTTGCCTTGCAATGAGCACAATCAGCCACTACGGGTAATGTCTGGGCAGAGGTTGGAATATAATTTTCCAGGGCAATATTTTTATACTTTCTCTTTCTTAGTAAACATGAATGGAGGAAAAAAACAATATTTCATAAACATCCATGATTATATTTTCACATTTACTCATAGATAAGAAAATGCAGCTGTTATGTATCATTGAGCTTAAATACTTGAATCAACAATATGATAACTACATTAAGCACCTAGGATGTAACAACTATATATGTGCTGAGAACCGTTGAAAATATTCTCTACTGGTGGTACAGTCCTTGTATTTTAAAAAACTAACATCAATACTGCACTGGAACTGCAGTAAATGGCCTTCTTGGGCATTTTACAGAAAATCAGATGAGAACAAGTCATAACTTATTAAAGTGGTAGTTGAAGTAGTCGTAGCTGTTGACAAAACTATTGAACACATTCTGTAGAATGCAGAAAAGGCGAGAACAAGGTTAGCATGTGTCAGAACTATGATCCATTATCCTTACCCATCATCTATACATCAAAACCCTTTAGAGGGTAAGTATTTATATCTAAGATTAACAGAAAAGTACCTCACATGACCCTTGAAGAAAATATAAATGAGTAAGATTTCATTCACACAACTGAGAAGTTGGAACTACTCCACAATTTGACATTACAAGACTTGCTACCAGTAAAGTTTTAGTCTATAGGAACCTAAGGCCACACCATATTAACTGGAACTAATAATCGTCATATAAGAAACACATAAGTAGTAAAAACTGAACATTTAACTATTTTACATGCATCTTCCACACTCTTGTAAACTACATAAAGGACCACACAGATTCTGCAGAAACTCTAACTATTTTAATCTTGTTCTAACTTCTAAGCTACCTTAAATTCAAAAAGAGCACAACAATTCTTCAGAAATTATCCAATAAAATACATCACAAACAAAAGATTAGAGTGCAAGGGCCAAAGAGACCACAATTGCAGTTACCCTTATTTTTTGTCTATAAATTAAAGCATGTATTTCAGATACTTATTTAGTTAAGCCCTCAATAATGGTTTTTTCAGATATAAATAGCCTCCAAAATGCTATAGAAGAAAAAAAGGACCAAATTACTGAAAATTTCTTCGTCTATCAGCACGCATCTTTCACGTTGTTGTAATGAATAAGGTGGTCAAAACAAATGCCCAGCAGAATCTATCATCAATTCACCATAGCTGATAGCCCTCATAAACTTAAACACAACACAGCACACACACAGAAGATGAAGAAAAACACACATGAGAATACCTGAGTACAATGTTATTACATATATTTCTAAATACAAATGTCTGAGTACTCCGAACCTTGAGAGTATCTCTAACTTTACATAGTTTATCAATACTAATGGGTGGGAGAAAATCTATACAACAGGTAATATGTTTACCTGTAGAAATGATAGACTTAGAAAAGTTACTACCAAGAGATTGGATACATGCTTAGGCATTTTGAGTTGGTCAGAAAAATCCCCATGTCCATCTATACAGATCCTTAATAACCAATGATCATACTATTGTTCACTCTACCTATAGCTCATTAGATTTAAGAAAGTTATTAAATTCTAAAACAAGGAATGTTTTTCCAATATAGAAACTAATGTAATTAAAGTAGAAGAAAATCTAAGATTACAAGAGATCAAGCTTGACAACTCTGAGTCCCAAGAGGACTTAATCGCACTGAATAGATATAGAGGTTTCTATGTATAAGATCCTTAAAAGATAATAAAAACTTTTGAAAACAAAAATATAGACTAAAATGGCTAAAAAGTGGAGATGATAATATGGAATTCATCCATAAGTTAGTTAAGGGGGGAAAAAAATTCCAGATTGCATTTTTCTCAAATAATGAAATTAAAAAAAGTAACATAGATCTGTATTGATACATAAACTAACATGGTGTTGAGCCTACTAGATTAAGTCCCCAAAGCAGTATTGATACACAAACTAATATTTTTGAGAAATTGGGAGGATTAATCTCGACTGGTAATACATGTTGCTGAAATCTTAAAACATCAACCTTCTTGGTTTCCTGGTGTCTATGTATACAAATCCTTAATAAGAAATCACCAGATGATTGTCCACTCTTCCTTAGGTAGCAACAAGACTCCCCCATAATCCGTAAACAATTTTGATTCATAAATAGTTGCTTCCATAGATCTGAGTGTATGGACCTTATCAGGAATAAGAAGACCCTGACCCTACACCAAAATGGTAAAGTAGGACTCTACCTAGAGGTTATTAGATTTAAAAAAACAATTGAAATGTCAAACAGGGAATGATTTTGCCACATTGAAACTAATGTTGTTAAAGCAGAAGAGAATGTAAGAGCAAAAGAGATTAAGTTTAACAACTCTCACTCCCTGGAGGAGTTGATGACACTGAATAAACATAGGGCTCCCTACTTATAAGTTCTTTAAAAGATAATAAAAATATTTGAAAGAAAATATATAGACTAAAATGGTTGAAAAGTGGGGATGATAATACATAATTTATCTATGCTTATTCCAGACAAGAGATCAACATCCTACTCTCTCCAATTACATATTGATATCGAAAATGAAAAAACTTACTTTAAAGTGCTGTAAAGTCCTTATGTGTTAGACTATGTACGTGGACCTGATTTTAGGCTGCCAACTCTACTTGAAGAAATATGGACGTCAATTGAGGATCGACATCAATCTTAAGAGGCAGGCAGTATATGCTTCCAGTGAGTCATAAAATCAAATGCCAGAATCATGCCAAGAAGTTATATACAATTATTGGCATATAAGACCTAGCTCTAATTATTGACCAACATAGATCTTCTCAAATGATCCTTAGATAAGATGTACAACATATTCTTCCTTCAGTTGAAGAGTCCAATTTTGCATCAAACATTAAAGAGTTGAATAAGGAGCATCTTTGAAGTACCTATAATTCAGTTAACGACTTAATCTTATTTTATATGAGCATACCATTGGTTTGTGAAACAACACATGCCAAAATAGAGTTTAATATGAAGTTCAACATTCCAGAACCTCTATAAGTATACAATAGCAGCAATAAAAAACAATGTGGAAGCAATGGTAAACAAAGATAAACACACCTGCTGAGGTATAAGGTAGTTTTCCATCTCTTATATTATCAAGAATTGCATAAGTCACTATTGGCAAATTAGTATAAGAAGAAGAAGATCCTACTTGCAAGGACGCATCAACAGACAAATAATCATCGACAAACGTCTTAGTTTTCCACTTTGAACCTGCATTCCATGATCTTAGACCGTTAAATTTAAATGGCTTATTATATAAAGAAATATACGAAGACAGTTTAAAATTCCACACACAAACCTGCCAGTGGTCACTGATTGACTGTTTGAGATGAACTTCTTAGTGCTGCTTGCTCTCTCAAGCAAGCACGAGATAATATGTTATTTAAATTGTTGTCATTAGAAGAAATATTACTTTCCTTATTTTCTTTTCAATATTCTCCAGCAATTGTTCATCATATCTAATCTTCAAATATGAGTCAACGTCTTATAAAATTTAAATCATGAGATAATTTTAACAACCATAAGATTAGTATGATTAAGTAATTCCTGGGTACAAGTCCCTTAGTTGAGAAGACAGGTTGGTGCAAACACACCCCAGTTAGCAAGAATCTCGAAGGAATCGACTTATTAATTACTTAAATCAAAATTGAAGACATGATAGTAATATACACAGCATATGATAAAATAATATTAAATATCAGTGAACAGCATAAAAATTAAAATCATGATATAATTTTATCAAACATAAGATTAGTATCATCAAGTAATTCACGGGTACAAGTCCCTTAGTTGAGAGGACAGGTTGGTGCAAGCACATCCCAGTTAGCGGGAATCCCGAAGGATTCGGCCTAGTTATTACTTGAATAAAAATTTGAACCCATGATAGTAATATAAACAGTATATGAAATTATATTAACTAAAATAAAACCTTCAATAATTGGATTACTGAATATAGATTATTTTCATCCGGGGAAAAAAGGATCTAGCATAAATAACGATAATTTAGTATAAATTCCAAGGAACAGTAATTCATCACAAATTTCAACTTTGGTGAGATAATAGAATTCCACAAACAAGAAGAATCTAACATAAATATGGAAACCAACTGAGTTTACTATAATTAAAAACATAAAAGGAACACAATAGGTAAACAAAAACCAACCTCTAGAGCGAGCTTGCAGATTCTCAATCTGTTGAACACTAAATCCAAATGACTCAATAAGTAAAAGGTTATCATGAGAAGATGATGTTCTCAGCGCCGGTGTATCACCATTATTTGCATAATTAACTGAAAAGTTAGCAAAGAGAAATATTTTTGTTTTCTTCTGTGAAGCAATTTTCTATATTTTATTTTAGACCATTCAATATATATGGCTGACAATAGAAAAAACGAATTTGAAAAGTCTAAAATTGTACAAACAAACTTGTGACTGACTGCTGACCGGCTATCTGAGATGAACGTCTTAGTTTCCCTGCACACTTTTACGCTTGAGCAAAAAAATGGTCAATAGGCATCTCAACATAAGTCTTTGTTCTCTTTGATTTACGGTCATTGTGAGAAGATGGAGTCCCTGCAACATGTAAAGTACATGAATGTGGAGAAACTTGTAACCGTAATTAATCATCCCTACTGTTATCATTTGTGTTGTTATGCAGCTCATACAACAATTTTCAAAAGACAGTAAAAGGAATTTAACAAACCAGCTCCTGGGGAAAATTTGCACAGGGACGCAAGATGCGCAATCTTGTTAACAAACTAATTGAAACAGTAATTTTTGAGCAGTTACTAACTCCTAATAGCATTCCTTTATTGTTTTGACAACCAAAACATCAGTACAAATTAACCAAAAACATGTATCTTAGTCAATAGTCAATGAAAGTAATAACGTAAAAAGTTTAAGCATTACAAAGTTTCTAGTTAGAGCTATTCTAAAGACAGATTTTGATAAATAAAAGAAAACGTGTTAATGTGTGATCCACACATTTTGATTGAAAAACTAGCGTAGTATACTAACACAAAATACCATCACAGTCCATGGGTAAAAGAAAAAAAAACTGAAACTAGAGCTTTCTAAGCTAGAGTTTTCTGACATATTGGTAATTTTCTTTAAACAAATTATGTATTTTTCACTATCCAATCTCAGCATAAAATGCATGTAGTTATAACTGTTACTAAACTTTTACTGCAGCCAGTATATATCTTATTGATCTCCGCTTTACTGCTATATTTACATGGACCTTATACATGTTGTAATACTATATTAAAATTTCTCTACAAAGACATAAAACATCACTGTGGAGCTGATATAAAATCTGTATACAATTAATTAGCTCCACCAATATACATATAGTAGAATAAGATGCATATAACTCTGGTGTCTAAGAAAATACGCAGAGAACTTGCAAATTTCACAATTGTCAGGTCCCAATACATATGAACTTGCTTCTCATCGAGTCTGAAGGATTTCAGCCCTTTCTTGGGCCAAAATAGGCAGGTTTTCAGGTCAATATTGCACAAAGATTGAGTTTCTTCACAACTGGAAATAGACACAAAATAAAACTGCCTATAAAAAGAACTCTATATGATTAAATTAGAGCAACGAAGACCATTTGTTGCGGAAAATTGTAACTGAAGAAGGTAAAATGATGAAAATATGACTAAGCCCCCACGTTAAGAGAAAATGGAATGCAGGATTTCTTTTGAAGTTTACTGGGACATATTATGAGTAAAATATAATTACAACTTAAAAATCTGGTCATCTAAGAAAGTAAAGGTCTTGGTCATTTTTTCTGGAGAAGCAAATTATGTTTTCTCGAGAAGAAAATTACTGGACCATAAACAATAAAATCATGGTGTAATAAAGTCATGGTGACAGACAATACTCACTGGAACACATACAATTTTAATCTTAGGTGGCCAGCAACAAGTAAAATATAGCAACCTCATTTCAGCGTTTGTTATTTCCAGTATTATATTTAGCTTTATCCTAAGAAAACAATAGTCCAATTTTGCAGCAAAATAGATTCAAATCCCAACCTAAGATACTATATGAGTTGAATCATACAGAACATTGTACTCATCAACTAATTTCAATACAGGTCTATGTATTTCAGAAAAAATCAGGATAATGTGCAACACAACAAAGGCCAGCTCCGAATTATGCCTTCAAATATCATAAAAGTATCCTAGGAGAAACAATGGAAAGCAATAAGTGCTATTTGAATAACTCATCGAGTAAAGTATCATCTGTTATTTGTTATGTGCAAGAAAAACTTGACCTTGATCAAATAAATTTGGAAAACAAATGAATCTTCAGTATATAAATAAGGTTACAAAATTGGTCAGCACTCCATTGAACAACAGATCAACTCCCCCAACCATCAAATTTAACTAAGCAGACAGATGGAGTGAATTCAAAGAAGTCATTCCTTTGTCTGAGAATATGTGATTGAAGTGAGACTTATTGTTAGAGCACATGAATTTGACAAAAGATAATTCAGATTATCTTTGGTATGTTCTTAGTTAACAGACAGAAGGATATGAACAACACTGCCTCCAGACATGTCCACCATCACTTACTTTAGACCTCTACATTCAAAATCCATAATCTCCAGACAATTCCCCTCCACTTTTTACCATTAACTTACACAGATTGCTTGGTACATCTAAAATTATGTATTTCAACTATCAAATCACCAAACATATTAGCGGTGATATAATCTAAAAGTCTCAGTAAAATTAGGAATACCTAAAAGATTATCAAAATGTTTCATAACAAGGGAAACATTCAAGTATATAGATGCAATACAGAAATTGTAGCATTACTACTATAAGATAATAACATATAGCTACTATATAGTAATTGTAGCACTGCAAAATTAGGAAATATAACTACAAAATTCTGACAAGCATGGCAACCCTATAAATCAAAATCACCTAATCATCCATCTAACATACATTCATGCTTAGATGAGCAGGTAAAAGGCACAAGTCTGTTGAAATATGAATACACATAACCCGAAGCTAAAATTTCAAATCTAGAATGTTAGAAACATCCATCATTATACTTTCCCATTTAGTCACTGATTGATAAGAAAATACAGCAGGGGGAAAAACAATTAGCAAGGGAAAACATACCAATATCATCTACCAGTCGGCCGTCAGTTGACTTCAAAGAACGCTTTAATGGTGCCTCTTCTCTCCTTCGCTGCAACAATTCTTCCCTTTCCTGAGGTGATAACCCTGCATCAGGCTTCCTCCTCTTAGCATTTCTATGTTCCCTTGCCTCGGGTGATAACTCTGCATCAGCCTTTCTCCTCCTAGCATTTCTCTGCAAACGATGACCAGGCTCCATCCAAATTTTGCTGAGTGTCTGTAAATGAACACCAAAAATATACAACCATAAGTAAGCAAAGTGGAGGAACCGAGGAAGGTAGATTACCTGCTGAAGAGGTGAACCCAAAGGAAGGCAAAAAAACTCAAGCGAGAGAAACGGGAAGAGTGGGAATTGCATTACATCAAAACGATGTCGTTTTGGGCAGCCACCATGATAGCGAGGATGGAGACACCTGGCGCAAGGGAAGCCAAGGATGGTGACACAGAGGCAGCCCTACATCCAAATCTCTAAGAACCAATGGGAGGCGACCAAGAAGCAAAGAAAAGTCTGATGGGAAAACAAAAGGCAATTACACAGAATATGTAAAAGGACAAACATAAGCCTGCCTACAATTTTGTGTCAACCATGGTTTTCAAGGATTCCTTTTCTATAGATACGGCAGATGAGCTATTAAAAAAGAAGTGAACATAGAGGTTGAAACTGTCATTTTTCCTATACTAGTATATCTGGTCTAATTTGATTGTTTAAATAAAAATATATTTTTTCACTCGTCTTTCACTACCAAATTAAATTTTAATTGACACATCTATTTCCCATTAATTGAATATGTACTTCATTTTCCATAGTGGAATAAAGATTTTCACAAAGGAAGTGACTCCAAAATTATCTAGGGCCATATCCGCAGCTCAATGAAGCTAGTTGTGTTAAATGACACATGGTTTAACCATTAAATGAAACACGTGAAAGAAAAAAAAACATGTAACTTGTGCACTAAAATGCCATTTCTAGAAGGTATTTTGTATGCTATTAATTGATGTCAATAACTTCTCGTTTTAATCCATTATTACTACTTTCACAAATTTGTTTCTTCCCTTCAATTTTAACTTCAAATTATTTGATTTGGTTCGATTGCAAGCCAAAACCGACTATCTAAATTATTCATATTATTTAGATTAAGAATTTATTTTGAACTTTTGAAAGGTCAGTCTAATTCAATTAAATTTTATAAATCAAAATTCATTTGAGCCGTAACGACATCCACCTTTTAGATAAGTAGTGCCCAACTCTTAAGGGCCAACTCATTAAATTTAAAAAATACTTTAAAGAACTAATTTTTGAGAATGAATGTTTAGTTGGCATTCAAAAAATTTAAATAAGAAACATATATTGACTAGTGGCTTGCATAATAATAATAATAAGTCCTTACAAAGAGTGTTTTTTTAATATACAACAATAATATTTAAAGGAGGCATCAAGCAAATATTGTGGTCGAAGTAAATATTTGTGTTATTTTTCAATCGTGATGTCATTTTTTTAATCTTCGTTGTAAATAATTTGTAGGAATTGCAAGAATAATTCATTTAAGTGTAAGGGAAATTAAAAGATGTATTTTTTTGAAAATATTAAAATATGCAAATTAGTAATTAATTAACGCTGATATCAATCAAAATATAACGCGTGCCAATAAATAAGATAAAATATCAAAACAATTACATCAACAAAAAGAGAATCACTTTATTTCTTCGTTTGACATACTCCCCAATACTATAAATCTTGTAACTGGTCTATCACGACTAGTAAACTCTTGGTTATTTGTCGATTACTTATACAGATTTGCATCGATCAACCCAAATAAAGACGCAATGGAACACGTTGCTTGTAAGGCACGAACAAAACATGACTGGACAAAATCAATATGTTGTGGATTTCTTGTTTCTTTGTTCATCAGCGTACCAATTTGCAGTATGTTTGGGCCTTATCGCTGTAAGTCTTAACTTGGAGACACCTAGATCTCTTTTATTATTATTATTTAATTGTATAATTTTACTTTACAAATTCATTTGTTAAATATATTTTGCAGTGAATTTGGAATTGTTCACCGGAGACCAACATAACATGTTTATGGGAACCACCAAGAAAATAACCGAGCCGCCCTATCTACCACGTAAGTAGACACTATAAGTATCAAGAAACTAGATATTTCCTTTGGATTCGTTATTTTGAGTCACTTTGAACTATTTTAGTTGCCAAATTAAAATTTATTGAAATTTATTGGCTCAATATTTGTAGTATACAATGTGAGTGGATTGGAGCCGAGATGCAATTATTCAGGATGGTTATCGGATTATTGCGAGATGGAGGGAGATATAAGAGTCGAAGCGAAATCCAGCACCATATATCTTGTTTCACCAAGTGGTCATGTTCCTACAAAAAAGAATAATGTTTCGTGGAGCATAAGACCATATGCAAGAAAAGATAATCTGTGGATTATGACACATGTGAAGAAATGGACAATAAAATCTGTAGAATATGATCATGGAGAAAACATCCCCAACTGCAGCAAAAATCACAACATACCAGCAATCCTTTTCTCTACCAGGGGATTTACTATGAATGCATTTCATGCTGTTTCAGATTTGTTAATTCCAATTTTTGCGACTTCGCATCAGTTCAAAGGAAAAGTCCAGTTTTTGGTCACCGAGTATGAACAATGGATAATATCCAAGTATAAATTACTCTTCTCTAATCTTTCCAAGCGGATAATAATTCCCATAGACATGGAAAATGAAATACATTGCTTTCCCAAATTGATACTAGGGACCAAGTCTCATAGAGATATGGGCATTCAATCATCAGAGTTTCCAGATGGCTTGTCAATGGATGATTTCAGGAAATTCATGAGGAGCATATATTCCCTGAATAGGACTAAGGCAGTTAGATTGACTAAAGGGGACGGAAAAAGGCCTCGATTGATGGTACTTTCGCGTGAGGAGACACGGAAGTTCAAGAATCTAGATCAGATTCGTCAAGTGGCAGAAGGACTAGGGTACACAGTCATAATATCTGAGGTATCATATTCAACAAATATTACTTCGTACACTCAATTGGTGAATTCTTGTGATGTTCTCATGGGAGTTCATGGAGCTGGATTAAGTAGTTTGGTATATCTCCCAGACAATGCCATTTTTATTCAAATAATTCCATTTGGGATTGATTATTTGGCTATACGTCATTATGGAAAGCCTATGAAGCACATGAGTCTAAATTATGTGGAGTACAAGATTGAGCTGACAGAGAGCACATTAATTGAGCAATATCCTCTTGATCATCAGGTTATTAAGGATCCAGAATCCGTACTTAGACAAGGATGGAGAGCGCACAAATCAATTTACATGAACAACCAGGATGTGAGGATCGATTTACGTAGGCTTAGATTAACATTAGAAAAATCTATCAAGATTCTTCGGGGCGAGATGTAATTGATCAAGGCATATTCCCTACGTTTTTCTTTTGTTAGCGATTTTCCATTTTGATTTATTTTTAGTAATTTTGGCAAATTCCAGTTTTGGTATGAAATAAACCATTCCCAACCAGCCATGTTACTTTTTCAAAAAAAAAAATCATTAAATTCCATCCACATATTTTTAATTGCATAAATAAAAGTGTCAAATGCATATGTGCCAATATAAGAAAAACAGAGGGAGTGCATATGATTTTCTGCCCCTTTTTCCATTTTGTAGTTGTCTTGTTAGATTTTCTCTCTCATATATTTGAAAGATGATGTTAGAAACTCGACAATAATTTCTAGATTTTAATGTGATCAAACGAATGTTATCACCAATTGAATTGTTATGTATATGGTGTTTTTTTATCATTGTCACTCGGTGCATAAGTAATAGAAAATAGAGCAAATGACTTCGGTAGTCCCTTAACTATCACGATCATCCCCTTTTCGCCATCCAATTTTTTCAAACAGTATTGACCCCTCAACTTGCAGAACTGTTGAGTCATGGCAATTTTTGAATACTTTTGACCCCTTAACTGCCTCAAAAACCTGGTCATTTGCTCACTGAGAGGCCAAAAGTTTTTTTAAAAAAAAATAGAGGGCCAAAGGTGAGCGATCATGATAGTTAAGAAAAATAAGAAAATAATTCATTTCTGGCTAGGAATATAATATGATATTCGGTATATGATTGTGACACCCTTTGTATTCACCTATAAATATTAATACAACCCTAAAAGTTTTGGGGTTTACATTTTGTAATGGTATCAGACAACTTTCTCTAAACCCTAAAATGCTTTCAGCAAAAGTTTTTTGAAACTTTAACCACAAAATTAACCTCTAATCCTTCTTCTTCATTTTACCGTCGCCAGTATTCTTTTATAAGTTGTGCTTCCAACGAATGCCGACATCGTTGAAAAGTTACAAAACACCCGGGTGCCGATCTTTTTCTACATGTTTTCTTCAATAGATTCTCCCGACGGGTTTTCTTCCTCCATATCTAGACATCTCAAATCACAGGCCTGAATAGCATCTTCTCTGTCACGACCCTCTACAAATTGGTTTTATTCTCTACACCATCTTCATCCTCAATTTTTTGACAGAATTCTCTGCCAACGCTTGCCTTCCTGCTCCAGCAACCCCAACTCCACCGACCTCAAATTTATCCCCTTTCAATTCTTAAATTCGTCCTCTCCGGTGACCTGTGGTTTCCTCTTTCGTATCTCACCTTCATCTGACACTGCTCTTGACTTTAATCGGGCTCATGCTTTGTTATCTTCCAACTCCACATAGCATTTTGTGTTTACTTCAGTTTCTCTTGACTTTACTTTTTTCCTCGTGATCCAGTCAGTCTCTCTCTCGAGTTTCAGTTGATGCGGGTCAGGCAATGCCTAGTCAAGGCCTTGTAAATACCTCGTCAATGCATGGTCAGTTCATCGTCAGTACCCAGTCAATATCATATTTCTCATATAAATTATTTAATTGAGTTATAGCTCATTTTGATCGACCATAGTGGCTATGATGTGTATTTTAGGCCACATTGCTTAATCTTGCTATATTTTGTAGGGTTATGGTACTAGTTACCGTGTCAGTGGGGTGAATTTTTTTGTCAAATTTCCTCAACTCGTCGTCACTTGTTCTTCCAAGCTTCTTTTTATACCTCTTTACCACATTCTTCTCAACCTGCTCTGTGTCATCGCTAGATAGCTGATTTTGGCATGACAAACCACGTGACTTCTTCTCAATTCGCTCTTGATAAGGTGATTCCCTATTATGGTAACAATCGTGTTTAGGTTGGTAATAATTCTACCCTGAAAACTATGCATGTTGGTCATTTCGAGTCTCAAATTCCTTATCTTTACCTGATGTTCTGGTTGTTCCACAAATTATTGAAAATTTGGTTTCTATTAGCAAATTGACTTGGGATATGAATGTTGTTATTTGCTTTGATGATCCCCTTTTCACAATCACGAATAAGTTTACTAGGGATGTTATAGACAAAGGCCATCGTGATGGAGGCTTATATGTTTTTTATTGTAGTGGTGCTGATTTAGCCATTTTTGTGGCATCGATTGAGTCTAAATCTTCTCTCTAACATTAGATAGTAGGTTGGGTCTTGTTCCTTACAACATTATTTTTTCCTCGATAAAGAATTGATCTTTGTCTGATGCTAGTCTGCTTCCAAAGCCGTATGTGTGTTCCTTTAGTGAGATGGAGAAGGGGAAACATATTTTCTTTATTGAAAAAGAAAAAATGTGCACCACATTTGATTGATTTTGATTTAGTGTGATATTCGGGGGCTCGCACCAATTGTATCTCATGCTGGTTTCTCTTCTTATGTTAAATTTGTTGATGATCATTCTAGTTCACTTGGTTATATCCACCGCATTGCCAGTATAATTTTGTAGAGGCATATCTACATTTCAAGGGCCTAGTTGAGCCGATTTTCCACCTTTATAACCAACTTTCATTCCCCTACACCAGAGCAAAATAGCCGAGTGAAGCAAAAACATCATCACATCAGAGAAATGGGGACTCCATGCTCTTCATTATGATCTGGACCATGTTTTTGTGCAACTCATTTACTACATCTGCCTACACTATTAATCAGAAGTCTACTCTTGTGTCATATGCTTAGTTTCCGCTCTCTATGCCTTTTTCACTACTCCCGATTATTCCATTTTTTATCCATTTGGTTCTTGGGTGTTTCCATACCTACGCCCCTGTGCTCCACCAAAGCTGAAACCATGAAGTTTTTCATGAATTTTTTGGGTTACACCTCTCAGTATAAGGGTTATCGGTGTTTTGATCTTGTATTAAGGAGTAAATCACTTGCTATGCTCGATATGATGAGAATTTCTTCCCATACTCTAGCCTTGGAATGGTTTTTCCCCCTATTTCTCTTTATGTTTCTAGATTATTTGGAGCCTACTTCGGTTCATTCAAAGGTTTTTGAGCATTATCTTGTACTTCCATGACATTATTTTTTTACGACGGTCTTGATTTGTATTATACGAATCCTTTAGTGGTCGTTCTTCCATCCAAGAATGAGCCATATGTCACTGGTGGATGTCCTCTATCGATCACATCTTATGCACCAACATTGTATTCGCACGCATCATCCTTGATCGTGTATGCAGCATCACCTGAAGTCCACACGCTACCACCGTCTCCACAATCGGTAGCCCTATAGATTTACCCAACGTTGTTGCCTTTGACAGACATTCTTGCTTAAGCTGGCACGACCGTAAATCCCATTTCTACATATCTGTCATCTAAACCGACTTCTTGGCATTACTCACTCGAGATGTGCCTTCCTCGAGTACACAGACTATAATGATTATGATATTTTTGGTCATTTGAGTGATTTGTTTGTTTAGAGTAAATTATGCAACTATCATTTGATGATCAAGGATACAAATTGGGCTGCTGCCATGAATTCTGAGATGAGTGCCCTTCGTACTCAGTGGACTTATGAGTTGGTACCACGTCCTTCTCATGTTAATGTGTTTGGCTCGAAATGGGTATTCAGATTGAAGTTTCATGCAGATGGCTTGGTTGATCTGCACAAGGCACGTTTGGTGGCTCAATGTTTTTTTGCAGCTCCAATTTTTTTACTATGATGACACCTTCAGTCTGGTGGTCAAGGCTTCCATGTGCGCATTGCCATGTGTCTTGCTGTTATTTGAAAATGGTTGTTGCATCAGTTAGATGTTAAAAAAGGCATTTTGAATGGGGTTCTTGACTCTCTGGTCTACGTGGAAAGCCTGGTTACAAGGACCCCATGCAACTTGACCATGTATGTCATTTGTACAAGGCTATTTATGGCTTGAAGCAAGCTCTCATGCTTGGTTTCAGGACTTCAACTCTTATATCATATGTCTGGGCTCTTTCTGCAGCTTATTCGATACTTTCTTGTTCATTTTTTCAAAAAGTCCCTCCTTCCTTTTCCTCTTGGTATATGTTGATGATATTATACTCACAGAAAATGATGATGCTCTCATTCAAAAGTTTATTGATTGCATGAATAATGAGTTCAAGATCACAAATCTAGGCACACCATAGTATTCCTAGGATTTGGAGATTGATCTACATCTGACAACTCATTCTTTGGTCATGCAAGTTACGACAAGGACATTTTTCTTCATGCACGTATATATGATGTTATTCCTTTTGCCACACTATTTGTGGCATGCTCTTAGTTTCTTAGTTCTACTAGCAAGCCATTTGGTAATCACATGCTTTACAACGCTTTGGTTGGTGTTATACAGTACTTGTCGATCACATTTCACAATTTATTATATACTTTTAATACGGTCAAATAGTTTATTCAGGATCCTACTGATGACCATTTCCAGGCCGTCTCTCAAATTTTTGCTATGTTCGAGGAACTCTTCATCTGGGCCTTTTTTCATGCAAATCTGTCTTCCCCCAAGGTTCATGGCTATTTTATTTGCATTTGGGCTAATAGTTTGGATACTCGTAGGTTGATTTATGGTTATGCCATCTTTCTTAGTTTGGTTTCATGGAGTGCAAAAAAGTAGCCTACAGTGTCTCATTCTAACTCGGGATAAGAATATTATGCTATGGAAAATACTACGGCGAAACTTGCATACATGATTAATCTTCTTTAGGATCTTCTTGTTTCATTTTTTTGCCTCCTATATTGGTCTCTGATTATAAAATTGCTCTATTTCTTACTTAAATTCTTGTTTCATATAAGAGAACCAACGTATTAATATTGATTATTATTTTGTTCTTGAGATGGTGGCTTTTCAAAAACTCAAGATATTCATATATATTCGGACCTTCAGCTTGCAGACATCTTTATAAAGGGTCTACCTCGTCCTTATTTTAATTTTATACATTCTAAACTCTCTGTTAAGAGTAATCTCATGCTTCGCTTAAGGGGGTAACCAAAAAGAAGAAGGATTAGGAGTCTAACTCCTTTTCTGCTACGATTATAATATTGTATTCCTTGTACGATTGTGATACCCTTTATACTCACCTAAACACCAAAAGATGTAACACTTTTTACCTCGGCTCTGGAGGGTTTTACTAAGGTTATACAACCGAGGTAAATACAATCACAGTAAAAGGTACACTTTTTACCTTGATTTTTTAAAATAAAATACCGAAGTGAAAGGTCTTAACCAACAACGATAATCTAGAGGTAAGTCTCCGTTATTTCACAATATCGTTATCACAATACAATACTTCTCTATGATATCAACCATAATAAGGGGTTATTCCATAGACAGACCTATCGCCTCCTCCACCATATTTGCCTCAGGTTCTAGCATTGGAAGAAGAACACCATCCACCATACTATTTGCAATAACGACCACTACGTTCTCTTTCACACCTGTCTTATAATGATGCATGCATAAAGAAGTGTATACCTTACCTTCCATGACAACATGAATATCACCATCAACACGTCTGACAAGAAGTATGCACAATGAATTATCCTATAAAAGATGAAAAATTGCATTAAAATCATTTTGAGTTACATGTATTATTGAATAGCAATGAATGCATAATATATGTTCTTGTCTGCATGTTGCATAAGTTGGCATACAACAAATCTATTCTTTTGCTGTCAAATGCAACAGTGGATGTCAAATTTAAATCAATCGCAACTGATTAACTATTACCATTATAAGGGTTTGTGGAGATTGCCAGTTTATCACTTGCAAGGATTCACTCCAACTTGAGTGGCATTGTCCTACCATTTGAATCTTGTGAGACCTATGCTAATACTTGGCTCAATTTGAAGTTCAAGGTATCGATCTCCTTTTGTTGAGTTGTTGTCGTAAGATCAATCTTTGGCGCTTGATGATATAGGATTTTGATATTTTCTTAGCACAATTAACACCCCCCTTTTATCTGGTTTTGTTAGCGGTTAGTTAGATTATTAAGTGTTTTTCATAATAAGGGGTTGGAATCATCTTGTGTGGTTATTTCCCCTAATTTCCCTACTTTTAAAGCATTAGTGTTTAACATGTTGTACCTTTATGATTTGGTCTATTCATATCTATTTTGTGTGCCTATTTTGAAACCATCATTGGAGAAGGACATTCGCTAGAATGGTAGTAGATAGAAGGTCAATCGATAGGTTGGTAGAAGATTGAAGACCACTTTATAATGTGGTAAAAGAATGCTTTGATTGGAAGAAAAGAAGAGGAGAAAATGATCAATTTTGAAGCATGATTTACAAGTTGTTCCTACTGCCCAGACCACACTCCATGAAACAGATCGTGCCTCTCAGAAGTTGGTTCAAGCTTAGAGATTAGGTCTGGAAAACACTCTGGGTGAAACCGCATGTTTGGTGCACTCAAAAGACCAAAGACACGACGCGTGGAATCAAACCGTGTAAAATTACACTGTCCATTCCACACTCTTTGGCACGATCTGTGTCGACTAGCACGGTTCATGCATGTATGTTGACTAGGGTTTGACTGGTTGCTTTTTCTTTCTCTCTTCTACCACATATAGAAGCAACCCTTTATCCTTTGGACAAAGGAGGCAGATTTTCAGACTACACATTGTACTTTTCTCTCTTTATTTTAACTTATTTTATGTCTTTTAATCCATAATTGTTATGTTTTTTTCATATTAGAGTATATTAGTACTTGGGAGCATTTACTAAACATGTTTAATTAGAAATTTGTCAGATTCCTAGATTTATCTTATTTATGCCTTTATTATCATCATTATCCTGTGTTTGATTACTTATGGCTATGATATGCACGATTAAGGTTGGGATGCACAACTAATTAAGATTATTGCACGATTTCTCTCTAGGCCTGGAAATGAACTTTGGAAGTTTTTTTTGTCGGGTTTAGTTAAATGTCAATGTGAATGTCATGCTAAGGAGTGACAACTATGTATATTGTTGGATATTTGATAATATTATGCTTGAATACTTAATTGGATTGGTCTATAAATGATACGAGAGTTGCACGACTAATGGGTCGATAATGTTATTGATCTTGTTGGGGCCATAGGGTAATTCTGAAGGTCATGTCCCTTTCTTGTAGCAATTAGGTGGACGATACCCATGGAGATAAGAGATAAGGTACTAATGTTCTAAATGGCACAAGATGGGTTTACATTTTCTTTGTCCATTTTACTACATTAATCCTTCCTATGTATTTAAGATTATTTACATATGCTTTATCCACTTTAATACGTTAAAACCGTACTATTTATTTCTCTTTTTTCCCTTACAATTAACTTTGTCTTACAATTTGTAGGTTTCTTTCTGAAACTACTTACATATGTTGGTCTACTGAAAAAGGATATGAACTGCATTTATGAAAACATTTCTATTAATGATTTTATTGTGGACGTTAACTTGCAACAGAAACATTAGTAGAATCAAACGTCATTTCGATTTCAGAACTCAAACATTATTCCATTTCATAGGGAATAACAACTATTCAAAAAATGTCATCTATTCAAGGAGCTCAAAAAACACACATAGAAATTCATTCCCGATCTCGCAAAAATTTTGATTCCCGGCCTTAGTTAAAAAAAATTGCAACATCTTCTGACGCAATAGGGATACTAGAACCAGCCGATAAGTATTCCCGTTACATGAGATTTCCTACACATGCAGGGAACAAAGTTCTGACTTTAAAGCATGTTTTATGCTCGACAATTTTCATTGTTTCCGAAATTGAAAAAATTACAATGCAGTTTAATTAACAAAAATTGCATCGTTCGGAAATGCCATGCTTATAATTTAAAACAGTGGTAGTGGAACCGCCCCGTAACGTGGGGGTAGGATCCATGGCAGTGCCTGGGACGGCGGTTTATAATCGCCATTTTAATATTCTTTCCACTGCCTTTAATAGCCTTATCCTGCACTAGTGTTGGAATTATTTTTTGCAACTGGTACATACATCTTTTCTTTACTTTCTAAACCAAAAATGGACTTCTTATGCCATTTACCTACACCCATTCCCTGTCATTCATATAGGGAAGCCATATTACATATGTGCCTTTTCTTTGGAGCATTTGCTTTTGTTCTCTAGGTAGTCTGAGTGGATCTTTTCCCCTGCTCAATCCTGCAAGAAGAAGAGAGATGTACTAATTTTAATATTTGGTACACTAATCAGAGACTCCTTCGTATTTGATGTATTTCCTTATTCCCATGTCTACATTAGTTTCTTTAATGATTCATCTTTCACTATTTTGAACAAGTATACTAGTGATGTTATTAGAAAATGCCATCATGATGGAGGCTTATATGTTTTGGATTATGGTGGTGTTGTTTTATTTGCTTTTGTTGCGTCAAATAAGTCTAAAGCATCTTTTGAAATTTGGCATAGTTGATTGGGTCATGTTCCCCATGCTATCATTTTTTCCATGAGCAAGTCTGGATGTCTGCATGTTACTGGTATGCTTCCATATCCGCATTTTGTGGGCTCTTTTCAAACTTTCCGACAACTGTAATTTGGTCAGGTAATTTCCATTCTTCCAGATCTTCAAATAGAAAACAATAACAATGATAAGACTTAGATAATTCACTCAGACTATACACAAGTTACATAGGTAAAGTCAATAAACTGCTCTGAATAGGGATTTAAGTTATATTCTTGATGCTTAACTCATTGTATAACTTTTCTAATAGCTTAACACTAGAAAACAATAACAATGATAATTTACTAAAATATAACATTAACCAATCAAACCATATCAATTTCCGATCCCCGGGGAGGAAATCTATTGAGGTAAATTAAACTTTCAAAACAAGAAAAAATAGATGCACGGATTAGGAACTCAGAAGCAATGCCAAAAGAATGAAAGATCATAAATTATCCACAACGGAGTATATAGAAACAATATCAAATTGCTAAAGCCGTAAAATGGTCTAACAATGTCTTCTGAACAAACAAACCTCAATTTCTCAGACATTTCCGGAAAATTAACCAAACAGAAAGGGGGAAAAACTGAGAAGTGCCCAAAAGAAATTACTTGGTGTTGAGTCGTGGGGTCCTCGAGAAACGGGATGAGCCGATTGAATTTGTCGAGGACTGGGGATGAATCTATGGGAAGAAAGCGAAAAGAAGAATGGTGGTTTCTTCACCTAACCGTTGAGGATGGGGACTGCGGAAAGCTATTCCTTTTGAGTTTGTTACATTTGAAATTTAATCGACGGGATCCTATGATACTTACCCGTTGAGACCGCTAGCCCAAAATTGAATGCGGACTTTAGAACAGATTCATCGGTAACCCAACTCAACATATTTTTTTAATCTCAAACACAATATAATATAAAAAAAAATCTTGGTGGTTATATGTTTTGAGATATTGAAGTCATTTTGACTAAATTAAATTCAAGTTGTATAAAAATAACATACTAATATTTTATATGTTATTGGTTTTGCTTATTTAATACATATATTCAATCGTAACTATTAGAATCATGAGCTCCTATCATAAAATTAATTGGTACTATGTAGGGGAAGTCATGATCTTATACATTGAGTTATATGAAGGTCAACAACCAATGTGGCACTCTAACTCTAACTCTAACATGTCCCCTCACGTGCAGCGGCATGACATCATCGCGCAAACATGGACAAAAAGGGGTAACGGACCAACTTTGGGCTCTGATACCATATTAGAATCATGGGCACTTAGAGCTCATGATTCTAATACGGTATCAGAGCTCAAAGTTGGCCCGTTACCCCTTCTGTCCACGTGCAACAATATGAATCATCGCTCAAACATGGATTAAAGGTGTTATGGGCCAACCTTGAGCTCTGATACCATATTAGAATCATGAGCTCCTATCATAAAACCAATTGGTTTTATGATAGGAGACCATGATTCTAATAGTAACTTGTTAAAATAAGTGTAACCTTTAAAAAATATATTCAAATCATAGAATTGGGATCATGTGAGAACACATATCTTAGGTGAGAACACATATCTTAGTTGAGCACACTCACTTATGTGTGAACAGATCTAAATCATTCAATTATTTAATCTAACACTTTAGATTTAATGCTGAACAATTTTAAGTTGTGCGACGACCCACTTGCTCTGGAAAATCACGTTCTTTACCCATGTAATCCAGCGAAAATCTGCCCTGATCTCATCTGTTTTACATGATCTAAACTATGGGGAGCGTTAGAAATGAAGGGTAAAGGACATCATCGTTCGGGCCTGTTTTTTCTTGAAACTGGTGATTCCACTTTTTAAGGTGAATTACGTTCTGGAAAGCTTCGAGCTTCCTTTGAGCAGTGGCATTCTCGTCTTGGTCATGTGTCTTACGCGACTCTTCAGTTAC
>JAULKK010000008.1:5610722-5622525 GCA_032355705.1 Rubia peregrina
TGAACCCACCATGTCACCATTGAATAAAAATTACCAGATTTACCATTTTGATTTTCGTTGGCACTGGGCTAGGTCGTTCGCCTTCTCCGACGATGTATTTCACCTCCTGCGGCTATGCTCCACCACCCGTTCTTGCCTCCCAAAACCCCCTCCCACCCCTACCCCCACCCCACGATCGGGCACTGCTATTACTGTGCGTGCGCTTCTCTGAAGAACATGTCCATCAATTTCGTGTGAAAGCCATTGTCTTCTTCATGTAACAACGAACGACCACTGTCTTTTTTCCGGATGAGCGACCTCTTTCGTCTGGTCAATCTTTTCCAGGAAGTGATGGGCTCCTTCTTCATCACCGTCATCGGCTGTTCTCTGACTTACAAAGTGGTTAAACTTCCTTTAACCAGTCGATTTCAGCTCTAAAGGTAAAAACTACAACTAGGACAAGAAAAGTGCTACATCTAAGGTTAGGGGGATGCCGGACCATCGGATATGGTGGCAGAGGCAGCCCCTAAGCTGGCTTCTTTGGGACGAAAGTTGTTGGCTTTGAGCAACTTCCCCAGCTCCCGTTGCATTTGCATAACATTTGCAATCACAACTTGCATATTTCCACTTCCTGCATTTGAACATGATCCCAAATCCAGAGGTGTTTCTCCACTGAAATTTTCCGAATCTCTAGCTGCAACTGCATTTGCACTGATTCTAGGTTGATGTTTATACTCCCCTTCATTCCACCATTCAAGATATCCATGAATCTTGAAACGTATCTCTTTAGTGTGTCCATTCTTGTGACAATGATCACACTTAAGAGATCTCTTAGCCTCAAAGTCTTCCTTCCTCTTATTATACCTCACTGCATTCAGTTGTCCTGGAACTGCAGTTTTGACAAACATAGCCGAATTATCAACTATGTTTACATAGTTCATTTGAGTCTTCTTCTCTTGCTCAATCGTTGCAAACAGAGAACAAGCATTTCCAACCAATAGCAAAAGGTCTACATTAAGAATACGATTCCTTGTAACTTCATGTTCTTCATTCAATCCTATTAGAAATTGTTGCAGCTTATCTGCATTATCATTTGCAGCCAATCCTTCATAGAATCCACATTGACAAGCACATTTACAGCATATACATCTCTTCTCCAGCCTTAGAACATCAAACTCATCCCACGACCTTTTAAGTTTAGAGTAAAACTAATGTACTGTGTCATTACCCTACTTCATCGTGCATATGTCTCTCTTCAACTGGTAGAACAACAGACCGTTTGTCTTTCCAAACCTTTCCTTGATCTCTTCCCATAGTTTGTTCGTGTTCAGTTGCAAAAATGAAGATGCTTACAACATTAGGACTCATTGAATTCAAGATCCATGTCACAAGAGTTGAATTGGCTCTTCCCCAAGTCTCGTAGATAGGAGGATCGATTTCAGGCTCAGGAAACTCACTCGTGAGAAACTTGAGCTTGTTTCAAGAGTGTAAAGCAATCGTAACGGCATGGCTCCATGTTAAAAAGTTCTTCTCGGCCAGTTTCTCTATCACAATCGTCAGACTTGCATGATCTGCAACCTGGAAGAGCAACGAATCATCCCGCCTGATTTTAACGAACCCTTCATCATCAACGACATATGTTGGTTTCTTCAGTTTTGAATGAAGTGATGGAGAGGAACTCATCGCAGCAATTATTTACTGATTGTAGAATCAAAATCGAATTTGAAAAATCAAAGATCTGAAGCCTGGATTAGCTATGATACCATGAACAATAGCTTGAAACATAAATAAATATGTAACTATGGAAATGATTCAACTTGAAAAATTGATGTTGTACAATGCTATATATACAAATCACACACACATAAGCTGTGATTCCTAAATAAACCAACTGTCTAACTATCAGCTAATCTAACTAACAACTAACAAAAAACTTTTGAACTAATTGGAGCTTCTAGAAGCTACTGGGTTCTTCTCTAAATAACCGCATAACCACAATTTATTCTGTACAAGTGACCTTCAAAACTAGTTAAGAGTGGAGCAGCGAGACTAGGAGGTTGAATGACCCTCAATTGATAAGAAACTCTGAATAATCTCCTACTTAGAAGTTTCTTCTTTGGCAGTCTTTGCCATTATTAGTGCTAACCATGCATTATTCATTGAATTTTGCATAGCTTTCCTGGTCCAAAATCTGTATTTAGTGCTCAGATGATTTGTTTTCCTTTTATTATTTTTTAAGAAAAAGAGCATTACTAAAAAAAACAAATAACAAAAAATACCTTGGTATATATACAAATATAACCTTATATAATTGAGCAAGTGCAAATATAACTCTCAGATAAATAAAAGTACAAATATAACTCAAACTAGTTGATGAAAGTGCACATATAACCTTATGGTGAGAAATCAGGCGTTGACTGTGTTTTTCCGGTGTTGTCCCCCCAAAAATGACAAAAATACCCTCAAACCAAAAGCTAAATTTGGGTGGACAATTATACCCTTACCCATCACCGGACAGCTGTCAGACCACAACCGGACAACTATCACAACCGGACGAGGTATTATATAAGCACATTATGAAAACTAATAGGGTTATATCAGCACAATCCTAGAACTTATATGGTTATATGAACACATTTGTAAAAAGTGTAGGGTTATATTAGCACATATTATAAAAGCAAAACCCATCAACATAAAAAAGCCTATGTCGAAAAACATAACCAAATAACAACTACGCACAAAACACCAAAAGTCGTCCAATCATCAATCCGAACTAAAATCAATAAAATAAACAAAATATCATCAAAATTCTTATATTTTATACCACATATAGAGCATATATCTATTAATGTGACGAGAAGTAAAATAAAATCAAAAAATAAACTCAACGTCACATTAATCTAGTGAATTAAGGGGAATTTCAGATGAAAATACCATTTTTGAAAGGTCTCACACCTCCACTTCATTTTCTGATGCGTCAACCTCGCCAAAACTCGTTCCTCACCACTAGAACCACACTTTGGAACGTCAGCAATTGGTAGAAGAGGTTGAAATGGCAGTTGCGTGTGGTTGACGTTGATTTTATACTAATATGACACTTTGTTTTTGTAGTATGTGCTGATATAACCCTGCATTTTTTACGAATATGCTTATATAACACTATAAGTTTTAGGAATGTGCTGATTTAACCCTATTACCTTTCATAGTGTGCTGATATAACCCTACCTGTTATGACGGGGGTGCACCAGTAGCCCGATGGTGGCGGAGCGGTGGCCTGACGACGGTCCGACAACAGTACGACGGCTGTCCGGTGACAATATTTGGGTATTAATGATGCTAAGGGCAATAACGTCATTTTAAAAAAATCCCAGAACGGAAAAATGTATTTTCATGAAATTCTGGCTAAAAGTTGTCAGAAAACGTTATATATGTACTTTCACTTATTATCTAGGGTTATATTTACAATTTCAATTATCAAAAGGTCATATATGCACTTATGTGAATTATATAGGGTTATATATGAAATTTTCTCAAATTTGTTTTGAAAGATTATGTACAAGTAACCAAATACATATAAACATTCTAATGTATGACATAATTATGAAACACTACCATGAATCTATTGAAGACCGGTGGAACATGAAACTCTATTCATGTGAATAGTTAGAGACACATTCCACAGAAGAGTCAATCGCTACACCATCAACAAACCACCGCCATTAAAGTCAGAACCACCAATTGATTTGAATAGTTGATGACACTCTCATGAGAACAACCAAATGTTCCATCACAAACGAAACACCGCCACCGAAATCAGAACTACCACAATCTTACATTTATCAATCACCTGCAAGTTGGAATACTAGAGCGGGACCAATAACACAACTCTATAATGTTGAGTAATCCCTAATTAATACTCAAAAAAAATTGATCAAAATTTTCGACTGATCTCTATTATAGTATAACCACTTACCTGACCAATTTACGGCCAAATAACAATTTATTCCGAAATGAAATGAAATAATTCTAAGAACTCAGCCGGATGTGCCGACCAAATTCGTAGAACTCATATCATCCCAAACGCCGCGTTGCAAGCACCAATTTCCCCGACCATGCCCGACGACGCCACATCACCACCGGGACCGAACCCGCCGCCGCGACTCCCGTCGGAAACCGTCTCCACCGCGGCGCATGATTTCGCGGAGAAATTTAAAACCCTCGAAGAAGATTCCCTCCTGCCTTGGATTGATTACGCTGTGGAGCAGGCTCTACTCGCTCGGAGGACGATCGAGGGCTCCGTAAATGAAGCAATCGACGTCACCAAAGCCCGAGTGGACCGCATTCGCACCACTTCCTCCGCCCATTTCAATCAAACTCTGGTGAGCTGTGATTTTTTATTTTATTTTTGATGGATTTTTTTTGTTTACTTGTTTTGGAATTTGTTGAGATTAAGTTAGAAATTGTTTCATTGCAATGTGGTTGCAGGATCAGTTGCATGATGCAAAGTCCGAGTTCGATAAGTATGAGGATTTGGCTGTTGCGAAGATTAAAGGTCTGATTCAGTCATTATTTTTTCAAGCTTTTAGAATGGTTTTTAGCTGAGAAATGTTTGTTTCTCTTGGCAGAGGGTGTTCATGTTGCTGCTTCAAATCCATTGATTGCTGCGGGATGCATTATTGGTGTTGGAACTCTTGGTCTGAAAAGTATGTGTTGTTTTTGTGATTTCAGATTTCTTTGTCATGTTAATCATTCTTGTTGTGTAGCTTTGAACATTACACATGTTGGAACATTTTTTTTGTAGAATGAGTTTTGTCTAGTTGACTGAGACTTCTTTACTATGTACAGAGCCGAGGCGTTTCTTGTACTACAACATAAGGCGCCATTTTGTGAGTGAAGAGGTAATCTTTTCGAATATTGTTGCAATCTTATCATACCAGTTGAGCTTTACGTTTTTCACAGTGCTGTGGAATTTTGGAAAAATCATTGCTTGGGATGTGTTGAAATCACTTTATAGAACTTTTAAATAGCTGCTCCTAAGTGCAATGTCCAAGTTATTAACTTTGTTACAGGCTCAAAGGATGATGTAAATCTCATCATTTATATCAAGCACGGTATCAATAGACACCGTTTTTTATTATTATTAACTGCATTTGTGGTTCAGGCGTTAATTTCTAGAGCTGATGCAAAAGTCAAGGATTTGCGCCAGTCACTTGAAGTCTTTAAGGCAGAAGCAGCAAAATTAGAGGTATTCTATTTGTGATTGTAGTTCTTGTATTTTTTGTCTCTGTGCGGCTTTTGTGACTCTTTCCAGTTCCGCCAGGAGAAAACGCAAGAAAAAGTTAATTGTAATAACTGTTTGCTACCAGGGTATTAAAAGCACCAGTTGCACTATAATGCTACATGTACACAGCATGTCAGGGTCAAGTATCCGTGTAACACTTGACATGACATGATATGGCACGAGTACCAATATGGTATTATTTAATGCACGCCTGACACTTAGAAAGGAAATTGGATTCTTTGACTTTTGATTTTGTTCTGGAATTGTTTAACCGAGACACGAGACATACATACAAAGACGAGGACGATCTTAAAATGTCTGAGCACCCAATATTAGATAGGGATGGCCTTACTGTATATACTTGTATATAAATTCTACTGGTATTACAAACTGCCCTCCTTAATACCAACACATGAAAGAGACTTTTAGTTCTGTCTGTTTCTTGAGTTTAGATTAAAAAAAAGTGATATATAACTAGACACATATCCAAGCCTGACAGGCTGACACCCAAACTCAAGTTAATGTAGCATAGGTTGTGTCGTCGTTTGTGATACTTTGTTGGAGCATTATATTTGACTTTCATACTAGGTCCTAGTTCAGAAAACTAGTGTTTGAAACTTGTCTTGTATTATACCTCGTCATTCCATGGTCATGTTTCCCGGACCTTTTAGAAAAGCTGTTCATTGGTCTAGATGTCATCCACTTCCTCCAAAGGGACACTAGAAAATTTGAACTGTTTGTATTCTTGCTTTGGTCATTCTGTGCCCTTGAATAAATTGCTTGATTCTTGCTCAGCAAGCAGCATCACAAGCTGAAGATGAGATGATACGTGGAAGAACAAAACTCAGGTTCGAATTCGAAGGCGTATTGCGATTTAATTTGTTTCAAATGTGTTACTTACTCCCAAGCTTACATTTTCTGACCAACATTTACCTCTGTGCAGACAAGCAGGGAAACAAATACAAGGTGTTGTTCGGTCAGCTTACAAAATAGAAAGACAAGCGAATGGTATGCAAATTTCTTTGTCATTTTATTGATACTTGCAAGCACGCTCATGAAGCATTCATCCACTTCCTTGCTTGTGGTTTAGGGCTTCTCATAATCTTGTTACTTTTGTGGCAGGCTTGAAAGATGTTCTTGAAGATCTCCCCAGCATAGAAGCATCTCGATTCCGTTCACAAGTAAGTTCGAGGTTTTCCTCGTTTTGTTTTGTAGTGGTGTGAAGTGGGTACTGTCAGATTTAATTATAGCGCGGTTATACTTGTCTTGCTATTTACATCTCCCGAGTTTGCAATCCCTGGTCACAATTTTCATGTATGACATGCATTTCTTAACCATTCGTATTGCTGTTGCAGGTGTCTAACCTAGCTAAAGAGTTGAAAAAGGAAAAGAAAGTTCTTACGAAGGAGATAAACAAGATTAGCAATTATGGAATTTCCGTTTGAATTGTCTGTTCTACAATTCTTTCCTCTATGATGTACAATGTTAAGAGTTGGCGAGATAAAATTGCTATTTGGGACCAGAAAGCAAATTTTCACTAGTGAAAAGTTTTTGGCAGATGTCTAGTGATGGTGGTGATGACTGTGACACTGCCATAGAGCCCCAATTTTTCCATGGGTAATATATGATCTTATAGCTTACTCTCTCTTTTCTTTTCTTTATAATATAAAAAACATAGCTTACTTAGGATTGTGCTGTTTTATGTGATTCCCTTGGTGTACACTTATGTTGTCTACTCGAACAATGTACCAATTTGTCAGCAATTTGTGACCATGAATATGCTGGATTTCTGTCTTGTGCCAATTGCATGTTCCTCAGCAAAGCAAGCATTAAAAGTAGTTCATAGTAACTTTTTCTTCAAATAACTGGAAAATTAACAATTTCACAAAAAGAAAATGGAAAGAAACAGTACAGAGTTTAATAAGCAAATGATAAAACTTAATTATAAAATTGTCCAGAACTTTTAACACATTCCTCTTCAAATTCCAGGACACCACCAATCTGCTACTTGGATATTCTTAAAAATACTTGAGAATTGCCCCCCAAAATTCCTAGAACACAAATCCACCAGTGAGGCTGGCCTATTAAAGCACACTTTTTAAAACACATGCTATGAGGATTCCCAAGCATTGTGGGATTCAGAACGACCAGCTTAAGATATCAACTTCTATCCACACAATCAACTGGTGCACTGGAATTCCCCGCAAAAGGTTGTAGCTGGCAGTTCAGTTAGCCAGTGTTTCTTTACCCTTCATTCTGACTTTCATCTTTGACTAGCCTTATCATGTCATCAATTCGAAGAATAGTAATAGCTGCTTCTGTGGCAAACTGAAAAACAAATGAAATTAGCCTGTGTTAAATCAAGATCCTGAACAAGTAAATTTCACACTGAAGAGTATTAATACCTGGATGATCTTCACTTTGCTCATTGCAGGCTCAATTACCCCAGCCTCTAAGTTGTTGCGGACTGTTCCTTTCACGAGGTCAAGACCCATACTACAATTTTAAAGCAAAAAAGCAGTAGTCAAAAAAGCACTAACCCCTCGTGCACAATTCTAATAACACAATAAGCCGAAGATATAAATTCAGTTTACTACTCAATCCCACAAACAGAACAAACAAAAAAACAGCTGAATCTTCAGCCTGGTAGTTTTTTGTATTTTAATGGGACAAACAAAAATGTAATTTTGTCTATACCAGTACCTACATAGCACTCTATATATACAAGCTAGATGGGTGTTATTCGACGGAAGACATCAGATTCATGTTCAGACCGAGTGCACCTCAATCAGAGTTATGTAAAAACTCTTTCCATAAAGTCATTCCCTAATTCCAACCCAAACTTAAAGGCTTCTATACTTTCATTTCCCAAAGGTAAACGCTTTCACAACTAGTCATATTTGGAAATGTCTAGTCTTAAGTGGTGGAACAGGACGTCTTATTACGCTTGCAGATTGTCTGCCTTTCATTATACTCCATTTTTCTGGCTTGCAGAATGTAAAGGATATAAAATGCAACCAACCTTCTTACAGGACCAGTTTGGGTATTTTACGGTCATCACTGAAAGAGGTAAGGTTCAATTTTGTAAAATACCTCGAAAGATGCTTTTTATCTGCCTTTGTTTGTGCAGTGTGATGGTATGCTCTTAATTTTGCAACTAATTCAGTAGCATCCTTTGCAGCATTGACAGCAAGCACCTACATTACAATATTCCCAATGTTAACATGTACCCAGCAGGGGGAAAAAAGGTAAGCCAATGATACTCATGTCTTTGATACAAAATCAAGAGGAATGACCTTGGGGATAATCAACAAGGATTCAGCAAATTCTGCAATAGCAAGCTGCTCCCTAGACCCCAACGTAGTTGCTAAGTTCTCCAAATAAACAGACAAGGCTGCTTCAACTGCACCACCTCCAGCAACAACCTTTTGCAGACGATCCAAACCACAGTCACGTGTCATTTATACTTCAAACACACTCTTGGAAATATAATTAAAATAGAATGAAATTCAACTAATTACAGCATGTGTAATTACTCAAAATTCTTCAAACCAATTACTTCAGCCTAACATAGCACCATGCTTCAAAATTAAGACGTGGGACTTTTTAAACAAAAAAGATGGTACGGTGCCAACAAAAGCCCATTGCAGGTACTGTGTGACTTTTAAAACAACTTGATCAAGTTATGATAGATTGCATTAGTGGATAGCATAGATGATTTGGAATCGTTTCATGAACAGTCAGCTGATTCCAAACAGTAATATATGAAGCTACATCCAACTCCACCAGCATGCGCAACAAGATTTCTTCGGTATCAACATTAATAGTAAATAACAAATGTTCACACATGCGGATTTGGGAAGCTACTCTAATTAACTCGCTTAAATGTTTTAACAATCATACATAAGAGTAACTGGAACATGTTCTTGTCAATTGTGATTTAGAGACAAAAAGACTACAAGACACAAATTGACAAGCGTAAAGCATGTTTATTTCTTCATGCAATCTTTTTTTACGTCTTCCTGCAAACTTTACTTGATTGAACAAGTAATGTTCTTACCATGGTGGATTCCAATGTTCTCTTCACTATGCACAAGGCATCATGCAGGGCCCTTTCCATCTCATCAAGCATGAAGTCGTTTGCACCTCTTAGTATCAATGAAACCTGGCAATCAGATTGAAACATGGAGTGAGAAATAAGCTCACACAAGCAGTTCACAAGTGCTTAGTAGACCATTCTAGCTTTTACTTTCCACACCCTTTCTTCATGGGGAACCTTTGGCCTTTCTATTTTTCTTAATAGTGGGGTGGAATTAATCCAGGAAAGTAAACAGATACATACCGCACCACTAGTTTTGGTTCCTTTAATCATGATCACATCATCATCAGCAACACGCTCTTCCACCACTTCATCTGCTTGTCCCAGAAGTGATGGATCAAATGTTTCATCACCTTCCATATCAGCAAAAGTTGAGACCTGAAGAAGATAGCAGTGCACCATTTCAGGCCTGCTAAATCTCATATACAAAGACTACAGGCACTATAAATAGAATAGTACAGCTGTTATTTGGATTCAAGTTTTAAAAAAGATAAAGATGCCTACCACAGTAGCACCTGTAGCCTTAGCAACATGGCGAAGATCTTCTTTCCGGACACGCCTCACTGCAATTGCACCAGCTTCAACAAAGTACTGCAACAAAAAAAATGAGTACATTCAGAATTGCATAATAGTAAGTCATTGAGATGTGGGAACTTTCTTTAGTATTGTATCAAGGGAAATTAAAGTTAATCATTTCACAAAAAAGCTTAACGGCCCGAGAGGAACCAACTCCAGAGCACATGGTGAGTGTAAGAGACTTCATACATGTCCTTACATATAATTATATGAATACACAGAATCTAGAAAGAATAAAACTACCTTCAGTGCCATGTCATCAATTCCTTTCGCAGTAAGAATTACATTAGCACCAGCCTTAAGAAGTTTTTCAATCCTCTCCTTTGTCATATCAGCTTCTCTGCAAAATGTCACTGAAAGACTTAGATAAATGCTCCAAACTAAGCTTTAAGACTGACAATTATTTTCAACGTAGAAGCAGCAATAGCAACCAAAAAATGATACACACGCATGCATAAACATTTGAATAAGGAGAAAAGTATCATCACTTAAAATGCTACTCCAACATCAAAAAACCTCCCACCCTCCCTCAATTCCCTCCTCTGCAATCCCATAGTCAACGGCCAACAATTTGATGGCGCATTTGAACAAACGATGAAGTCCTAGTATAACAGACTCATACTGAGAGCAGCTTACATGTTTAACCTATAGAACCATTTTATTGTACACAAATGATAGATATAAATTTACAGACTGCTTTATACAAGTTCTCACCTTTGTCGGATCTTTTCCAGCTCCCTGGGATCAGTGACCAACACTTGAATACCCATTTGCATTTTTGTTTTCTGAAGATTAAAATCTAGACAAGCAATCCGTGCAGGTGACACTCTTGTAGGCATCCCTTGGGCAGCACGACCCGTATTGAGAGCATATCCTTTTAACAAGTAACTATCTTTTGCACTTTTACCATGAGCTTTTAGAATGTTAATTCCCTGGGTGGCAGAAATCCTATGGTTAGTGAAAGACAGTGTGAAATCACTAAGGCTTTCTTCCATAATAAATTATTTATTAAGCTCATCATGATCATTTACCCAACAGAACAGAATCAATTATGTGTTATTTAAGTCTTGAAAGCATATACCAGTGCCTTCAACCCAGATATAAACATGTTACACAAAACTAACCTTGATCGGATATTTAATTTCACCCCGAACATTGGTCATCTTTACTGCAAGTACAGCTTCAACAACCTATTCAAAACATCACATTAGCATTAACCATTGACCCACTTAAAACAAATAGAATCTAAATAAGAAAAGAAGACAATGATGTCATCCATGCCTTTCCTCTCAGGACAGTGCTGACAAAACCAAGATAACAGGATAGACCAAATAAAGTCAAAATGCAAACTGGAGTACTCATAGTGAAGCAATCTTAAAATAGTCAATTTTAGCTAACAAACAGAAGCTTATCAGGCAACTCTTAAACTTCAGCTCATGAGACCAAAATCACAGTTAACCGCCTGCTTTGCAATTTATTAAGCACAACTTCACCCTGAAACTTACTAATGTAGGAACTACACAATTTCAAAGCAAGAAAAAACCACAAGGTCCTTGACAATTTCAAACATATTATTGCTCAAAATAGAAACACAAGACTCTGCTCTGGATTATACACCATTCCGGAAATAAGTTGCCCACAGTAAACAATAATACTGAGATCTTCTAAAAAGTGAACATACAATAAATCATAACAGTTGCACTGCTCAGTAGAGAATTCAGCAGTAATTGACATACCATATCAGCAAAGAAGTCACTGTCACCTCCAATCAATTTTGAGGACATGCTTGTTTTGGCACAATTGACAATAGAATCTTTCCCGAGTTTCTCGACCTTTATAGATAGAAACAAACCAATAGAAATCAATCC
>JAULKK010000008.1:5627576-5648932 GCA_032355705.1 Rubia peregrina
TTTCTCTTCTAAGGACTTAATAGAGATTTCATTTTCTCTCATTTCTTTCAATTTTCTCTTCTAAGCATTTTCCTTTCCCGACCATTTTCTTTCATTGCTTGGGATCTTCTTCTCCATTCGCCTATCTTCTTTCTCCTTTTTCATTACACATCCATTAGTATAGATCCTGTAATTTTAATTTTCAATTCAATTTTCTTATTGAATTTCATATCTGAAAAACTAAGATTCAATCTGAGCAAAAGTAGTAATCCCTTTTCTGGTGATAGGCTGTGGAATTTTGAAGAAATTGTAGATCTGATAATTGATTCAGTTTTGACTTCGATTGTGGGTGAATTTAAAGTAATAATACTTGTGGTTACATGCAGATTCAGGGCAAGATTTCTAGAGATTATCTTATGTAATCTAAATTGAATTGAAAATAGATGTGTTAAAAAATAGTAGTAAAATGACTAAATAAAGCTAAATTCCACCAAACTAAATTTTCACTGGACTGAACTGATCTGAATTAATCTGAATAGAACTGAACTGATTTGAAGTGAAATGAAATGCATATAAGATCTAAAGAAAATGACCTCAATCTAAGATTTTATACCGTCAAATTAACATCCAGTGTCAAAATCTATTTCGACGTTGATCCACGAAGGTATAATAAAAGAACCTTTTATAATGTCAACCACCTTAAAATTCTTATATATGTAAGCATAACTTCGAAATCTGGCGAAATTAATTCAATGCCGATGCAATAGTATCAAAAATAAATAATATCCACACGTAGTCTTGTTTTACACGATTAACCGTTATATAATAAATTAATTTAATGTTTATTATATTTATTGTAATAATTTTTTTTATTTTTAAAAATATTTAAAGTGTATTGTAATGTATAGTCTGAAAGCTATTGAAACAAAATTTTGTAAAACTAGTCTAACCGTTTATCGGATTACTAGGAGACTTTCTCTGATATCTATTCAATAACTATAATATATTATATATACCCTTGTAGAAGAAAGCTTTAACACTACTACAAAGTATGGCTAATGTAACACTTTCCTTGTAACACTTATTTAAAATATTACAATAGTTTATAAAGTGTTACTTAAACATTTAAAAAGTGTTGCATAAATATTGAAAAGTATTACCTAAATTTTAAAAAAGTGTTAGACTAGCTAAGATAATACTTGCAAAAGTGTTATTTAGGTGCTATTGTAACCATTTGAACCTATCGTAACATTTTTACAAGTATTAACTTAGTTGATGTTGCATTAGATCTTACGTAAAACTTTTTAAATTTTAAATAACACTTTTCAAAGGTTTAAGTAATACTTTATAAGCTATCATAATATTTTAAATAAGTGTTGTAAGGAAAGTGTTAGGTTTGCTCTAGTACTGAATGATTGAGAGGATAAGATTTTATTGAAATTCCCGTGCATGCATGCATGGCAAATTAATCTATCCACCTTATTTGCATTATAAGGCATGGTCTCACATGCCTTCTGACCATTTTTGCATCTTTATCCCCTTCTGTTATGTAGCATGGAGAATATATCTCAGAAAACTCTAGTCCTACTTCTCCCAAAATGATGTGATTCTCAACTTTTTACTTTTATTCTCCTATATAAACCCTTATCTCTGTGATTGAATCACCATTCACCAACATACAGAAGACTTCTTTGTAGCAACTTTTGGAAGTTGAGCAGATGCGTTGGGCATTTCATGGAAAGGAAGGCAGTGCAACGCAGCCAAGGATGAATTGCCGGCCGAAAACAGTACTTATACCCCGACTGACTGTTAGTCGGCTGTTCATTCCTTTGACTGAGTTGCACTGTCTTCTTTTCATGCTATGCCATTCATGCATTATGCACAAACATAAATATATGTGTATACGTATAAATATATGATTTCGTGCTACTAACATTGTCACAGTTCTTTTTTAAATTTTAATAAATGTATATATGATTGTTATGATGTAAGATTTTGTTAGGCTCACTATACGGTGTATATTGACTATTTAATATTTTTTATTATAAAAATGAGCTATAAGATAATGGTAGTGGAATAAAGGGCATAGATATAACATACTATAATTACATTTATCTTTTACAAAGTTTTGCACATTTTAGACCGACTAATTGTTAGACATGGTATTTTATAACTGATGTAACTTATAGGGTAATTTAACAATAAAAGCTATTAAAATGAGATTTTTTACGATGAATGTAACCGTTAGGCAGTCCTACAAAAGACTTTTGCTTTATCTTTAATCCCATATGTTAAAAGTATTCATTAAATATCACATGCTATTCGGTTTTGAAAACGTGCCCTGCTATGGATACTATCAGTGACTCCTTGAATTTCTTGTTTAATTGTTCGTTTAATGTAAATTATATTATACTAGGTGTACTTTCCACATCGTTTTCTTATAATATTACAAAAGATATTGTTGTCGTTAATCTCTAAAAAAGTGAATTAGTAATTATCTTTTACTTTTAAAAATGTAAATTACTATTGCTTAGCATACTTATTATTGGAAATACGGTAAGAATTGCATCCCGGATATAGTATAAGAATTGCTAATTTAAAATTCACATATCGCAATTCAGTTTTTTATATGGTTCAATAATAAAACATTTTTATTCTCTCTTTTTTTTCCCATTCTTTTGAATTGGTCGTATAATTTTCCCAAATAATAAATATCAGTAAATGAAAAATACTCCCTCGCTATTTATATCTTTACACTTTATTGCCGTGGTTAAATTTTTACTAGTGCAGAATTAGTCTGTTAACGACGGTTGAATCTGGCATTGCATGGTAGTTCAGGACTGCCATCCCTGACACTGTCATGCAATCAGGCGATCCATTACACGACAGTTGAAGAACCGCCTTATAAGAAGTTTGAATTCTGACAGTGAAATAATTCTGAGGCAAGTTCATCATGTTGGAATAAACTCGTGTTTAGTTTTACTGCAGTATTACTGCAGCTTTTGAAAGTTTTACTTTGTCTATTTTTAGCAAACTATAGCAGTGTCATTGTTTAGTTTGCGCAGCCTTTGTTGAAAGGGTCTTGGTTGTTTTAGTTAGTTGCATGAGATTAGGAACCACTTGCATGGTTGTTGCATGACTTAAGGAATCACGTTGTTCTTTTTCCTATAAATAAAGCAGACCTACAAAGCAGTATGCACTGCACCCAATTCTCTTGTTCTTCATTTGCTTTAAGTCTGCAGTCTGCACCAAAGCACCAATATCCTTGTTCTTCTTTCGTTCCTTCTGCAACAGAAAAGCCTTTGGCTTCTTTTATTTCTCTTTTTCCTTGGTTCTGCAACAACATCGGAAACCGAATGAGTTTTTGTTAGTTCAGATTTGAATGTCAGAAGAAGGAAAGATTAGGTGGGTAAAGGTGTGTTTTTGTGTTTGTTGCGATGTGTTAATGACGTATGATGAATTCCGGCCCTTGGAGTTTTACTACTACTACATCTCTAATGCTTGCATCTATCTCAATTGGTTTCAGCTCAGCTGTGGTGCGGTGGTGGAGGGTGAGGGCAAAGGAGGAGGGAGAGGGGGAGGTTGGTCGTTCGTCAGCTGTGGGTGGTATTTGTCGGGGGATGATGGGGTGGTGGTAAGTGATGGAGAAAGGAGTAGGGAGAGGGGGAGGTGGCTATGGGGTGGTGGAAGGAGGAGGGATTCGAGAACAAAGCTGATTTGATTTTAACGTTGTCAGTCCGAACTGATTTTTTATTTGTTCTTCAGTTTTGCCTGAGGATTTCTGCAAGTGGTAATAACATCCCTGATGGCGGCGATGAGGGAAAGATGGTGATAAAGAAGGACAAATACGGATAGAAGGTTGATTTCTCCGGAGAAAAGCCTCCGGCTCCATTGCTGGACACTATCAACTACCCTATTCACATGAAAACCTCACCGTACATGTACTTGTATTCCACTTGTGTTTTGTATTTTCTAAACCGTGTATTCCTTAACTTGGTGATGCTTTGTTTTCGAGGTCTTCTTAATCACAAGACGAAGAAAGAAGAAGGGAGAAAGGGAGGCGGCTATGGGGCAGTGGAAGGAAGAGGAAGACGAGAACAGAGTTGGGCGGCGGATGGTGGCTGATGTTTGTCGGAGATGTGTTTGAAGAAGAAAGGGGTACTTTTATCATTTTATTTTCCACTCATGCCTAAATGTATTTGGTCAATACCGGAATTAGAGAGTTTGGTTATATCGGCGCAAATTTTTCAAAGTTAGGGTTAGATTGGCACATACAATAATTAGTTAGGGTTAAATTAGCACTTTCTGAGATTTCAGGGATATATTGACCCTTTTAACGTACAGTTAATGTTATAAATGTATTTATCCCTATATAATATTATCAAATTATATATGAATGAAAATATTTAATCAAAATATTGCTTTTTATGAAAATAAAGATATAAGGTGAAGGTTAAAGATAGAGAGGAAGGTGTAAACTAATGTAAATTACGAAGGCTAATTTTTTTAATAAAAAAAGTCTATCAACCCCTCTGTATAGATTAAAATTACAAAAATATATAGTAAAAAAATCCTTTCAACCCCGTCATAAATACTTTCTGCTCAGCCCCTACTGAGTGTTAAACAAGGAACTAGACTATATGTACACATTTAAAAAACTGAGTAGTGCATATGTACGGAACAAAATATTGAGGGACATAAATGCACTTTAAATAAAATAAGAAACACAAAATCTTGTTTTATGCAGCCTAAACTTTAGGTAAGATTTAATATGCAATTATTATAAGTCTTAATTTGGAGTGGGATTTTTCTCTAAATATGCTAATAAATATGGGACCTATTGTGCAATTATCAAAAAGTTATATAAATATTCATAACTTTCAGAATTTTCTTTTAATTTTCTTTTCTACTTTTTCTCTCCTCTATTAACTACCACCTCCGCTGCCAACTGCCACTGCTCTGTCCAACTGCCACTGCTTTTCGTAACAGTCGCCGTGTTCCTCTTCTTCCACCGAAGAAAAAAACTTTCCTCGCCGGACGTCGCAAGGAGAATCCAAACTCCACACTGCGAATCAGACTTTACTCGTCGGAGAAGAAGACTTTCTTCGCCAGACGTTGCAAGGATAATCGGGGCTCCACGCCGAAAAGCCTTTCTCCATCGGCGTTGCGTAGATTGAAGCTCGCCTCCAATTCTCCGTCGCACATAATGAATTTGTTTCTGGCATTGCACATATTGAAGCGTGTCTTCAGCTTCGCAGGCATGTTTCCGGTGCCACACAGCTGCATCGTCGCACAACATGTGTCACGCGGCGTTGTTCGAGTCAGAGAAGAAGACTGGAACGTGTGAGATTCAGTTTGACGGAGAGCTCGGGTCGATAGCCGCTCCGCCGCTCGTGAGATTCACGCTTTCTGGAGGAGGAGAAGGTTCAAGCGCTTGGACTACAACTGCAGCTCTACTCCGTCAGTGCGTGCAATCACACGCTCGTGGAGATGCCGCCGAAAAACTTATGCTGAATAAGGTGCGACCTTCCTATGTCGACGCGTGACCTTCCTCCGAAGGTAAAGCTCAGTTTCTTTTAGTTTTTCGTGTGTGATAATGATGTTTATGTATGAGATGATTTGTTATGATGTGAGATTATTTGTGATGATGTTTATGATGGTGTGCAATGATGTTAAGCTGCTCTGTGATGATGTTATGGTTTATTTGATGATGGTTAAGTGATATATGTTGTTTTGTTTTTTTCAAAGGCATGCTATTAATGTTTATTACTAATTCATTAGTAGAATGTTTTAGTAATGGTTTTCTAGTGTAGTGGTTATTACTTAGGACAATGAGGATAGTGGCCTGGGTTCGATTTCCACTAGGTTTATTTTTTGAAGAATTTATATTTTTGAGTTACTGTACCTCTTTGGTAATTTATATTCTTGAGGTACTGTAGCTCTTTGGTTGATGTTTGTAGTTTTTTTTCTCTCATGTTGATGTTTTTCATTATTCGGGTGAGCTTTAGTTGAAATGAGTTGATGTTTTTGTAGTTTTTTGGTGATATAGATGATATTTGTAGGGTTTTTTAAAAAAAAAATCTCATGTTGTACTTTTTATTTTCTGGTTGATGTTTAGGTGATAGGAGTTGATGTTTGTAGTTTTTTTTGGTGACATGGATTGATGTCTGTAGTGTCTTTTTTCCCATGTTGATATTTTTCATTTTCTTGATGAGATTTAGGTGTTAGGAGTTGATGTTTGTAGCTTTTAGATAATATAGGTTGATATTTATAGTTTTCTTTTTAAATTGTTGATGTTTTATGATTGTTAGAGTGAAGAATTTATACTATTGAGGTAGCGTAGTTTTTTTGTTGATGTTTTTAGTTTTTCCCTCTCATATTGCTGTTTTTCGTTTTTCGTTTTTCGGGTGAGTTTTAGTTGACATGAGTCGATGTTTTGGGGTTATATGAGTTTATATTTTTAGCTTTTTTCTCTCTCATGTTGATATTTTTCTTTTTCTATTTGAGTTTTAGGTGATACGAGTTGATGTTTGTAGTTTTGGGTGACATAGATTGATTTTTTGTAGTGTTTTTTTTCTTATGTTGTTGTTTTTCATTTTTTGGGTGAAGTTTAGGTGATGAGAGTTGATGTTTTTAGCTTTTGATTGATATTAGTTGATTTTTGTATAATTGAATCTCTGTTGATGTTTTTATGATTTTAAATTGATGTTTTGTTAGTTTTAGTCGACGTTTTTTTAAATAAAAATTATCGTTTTTATTTGAATTTATATATATTTTTGCTATTTTATTATATATTTTCCTCTAATTTTTTAATTGAATTTTAATGATTTTTTGTTGATGTTCTGCTATTTTTTGCTGATGTTTATAATTTTCAGTTCGATGATCATATTAATTATTTGTATTTTAAAAATATTTTTTAATATTATTTTTTGAATTTTTTGCATACTGCAAATGGCGGAAAAATGTTGGACAAAAAATTGGATAAAAAATCCCCTGAAAATATTAGCGATAGGTCCCTGTAAAATTATTAGAGATAGGTCCATGTAAAATTATTAGAGTTGGGTTCTGAAACTAGAATATAGCTAGAATATCATAAATGCTCCTGCCTAAAGTTTAGCTGTCTCACAAAAGACCATCTCATAATTAATTTATCTTGATAGTGTAAGAGTTAAACATAGGTTAAATGGGTTTATTTATATAAGTCCAGGCCCATGCCCATTTCTCTCTTCCCGTGAAAAATCTATCCCGGTTATGTTCATTTTTCCCAACTATCGACAGCGTAAAAAATTCAGATATCGACAGCGAAACCATCGCAACACCGTCCTGTCAATAAGCCATCGAAGCTATTGTTTATCCCTTATTTTCGACGAACCCCACAATGGAGCTATTCACGTTAACCTCTCCTTTCCGATTTCCCTATTTATGATTTCATACCTCAACATCAAAAAATCGGCCAAACTCGATGGTGGCGTTGCGAGGGAAGTTACAACTTAGCTAAGAAACATCGAATGGAGGCTCGGGTTCAACGTGGAAGCACGAGAAGGAGGGAATCACCACCGTTGAGGATCTTCGGCGACAAGCACAACAATGACGGCGGCGGATTCAAAGTGGATATCCTATATTTTTTGATAAATTGCACATTGGTCCCTTGGTTTCAATGTTCTTAAAAAAACCTGAGTAAAGAATATTTACAATTTAGATGACAAATTTATAAAGTTTCTATTTATTATGTTCTTTATTTGTATTATGCTCATGGTCTCACCATGAGACGGTCTCGCAGGAGACAGACTCATCTATATTTAGTTAATTAACAAAATCTAGGGGCAGGACTGGTTCAATGTAATTTAGGAAATTTTTTATTTTGAACCCTTACGCAAAGGTTTTTTAAATTAAAAAATGGGCCCTTACAAAATTTGAATTAAAAATTAAATGGTCAACCAAAATAATTATGATATTAAACTGGGTCATACATAATTTATAAAGTCCGCCTCTTGAAAGACGGTCTTTCCATAAGTCATGGAAAGATCAAGGTTCAAAGTGTAAATTAGAAGAAATGAAGATAAAATTTTCGAGTTACATGAATCGGGTTATAAATTTTATAACTACTACACGTTGCATAATAGAATTTTAATATTGCAACTAAGAACTTTTATTATTTATTATTGTAATTAAACCCCGTCTTTCCATAAGTTTATGAAAATACGGTCTTTCCCAAAATTTTACCTAAATTAAAAGGACAAATTAACTATAAAATTTAACACTTATAAAGAGATTTTTAGAAAAATGACCTCCTAAATATTTTGGGCCATGTACAACCCGCACTGCTTTTGGTCCAACTATGACTAGGGGTAATTTGTATATTTAATGAAATCTTTCTTTTTTCATTTTTTTAAAAAAGTGTTTTTCATAGGAAATCCAAATTGAAATTACTTCTTTATTACTCCCACTGTCCCATCAGTTTTGACCTATTTACTTTTTTCAAGTCAAATTTGGTAAATTTTGACCCTAAATATAAATCAATATATATATATATATTAAAAAATCATGTGAGATATTGTTAAATTAATCTTAACATCTATTTTCTAAATATTATTTTTTCATGTGGAGTTGTTATATGTAGTTAGAGACGTTGATAGTCAAACATGATCATTGAAAACAGTGAAAAACTAAATAAGTCAAAAGTGGTAGGACGGAGGAAGTAACTAACTAAGTCGATGGTCAAACATGATCATTGAAAACAGTGAAAAACTAAATAAGTCAAAAGCGGTAGGACGGAGGAAGTAACTAACTACGTTGATGGTCAAACATGATCATTGAAAATAATGAAAAACTAAATAAGTCAAAAGTGGTAGGACGGAGGAAGTACATTACTCCCTCCGTCCCAAGAGAATCTGCACATTTTCCTTTTTTAGGTGTCCCAGGAAAATCTGCACACCTTTCCCTTTTAGTAAAATTCATTTTTCTAAAAGACATTACCCTTACAAATTTATAATTTTACATAACCAAACCCATTCCCACAAACCCTTACTCCTCAACCCTAGATTTTCAAATCCAAATTCTCCCCTCTTTCCACCACAGCCCCTCCCTTCACCTCATCCCCTCCTCATCCTCCCTTCCGCCACTACCCCCCTTCCCTTCTCCACCTCTGGCTCCGCTTTCTCTGCCTCTTATTCTTCCAAAGCCACCATTAATGTCAGCCCATCTCCAATCCCCTCGCCTCACCATCCTCGAGTCAGTGGCGCAGTGGAAATTATCTCTCGTATGCTGGTGCGAGTACAACGATTCGTGCAACGGTATGTGACAATACTCGTTTGCTGGCGTAAATACAACGATTCGTGAGGGAGAAACTGATGGAGGAAATCAAAAGGGACATGTAAGCGGCGGAGAGACGAGGAGGAAATGTGAGCAACGTCGAGAGAAGGTGGAGGAGCAGCAACATATCTGGTAAGAGAGACAGGGGAGAACAAAGAAAATAAGTGAATGACACAGGTTTTTTTAGTTTTTTCACCGGTGGAAATTTATAGAGAGATTCTCTCTCTGCACATTCCCCTGGGATGGAGGGAGTATAAGAAATTTATATGAGGACTAGTACACATTTTTCTTGTAAAACCATGGATAAATCCAGGAACACCACACACCAAAAGAAATGCCCACACGTTTCTATCTTCCCATCACAACTTCACTCCCTCCGCTCCAACCACCTCCCACCACCATTGCAGCCGCTCTGACTCTCTTCTCCCCACCTGATTAACCCTCACAGACCAGTCATAGACGCTCTCCGCCAAGTCCCACCTCCTCAGCCTCACCACTGACCAAGAACAGAGCCTGAGGACCAAAGTGACCCGCATAAGCTCTCTCAGATAATCTAAGCCATCGCCGCCATCACCGAGGTCGGTAAAGGGACTGTGCCACCAACACCGCCCTCTCTGGCGCGTGGCAAATGCTATGGACGATGGAGAAAGAGTAGCTCTTCATCGTCAGAGAAAGAGTAGGCTTCAAAAGCCATAAACTTGAATCCATGATTAGGTTTTAATCC
Organism: Rubia peregrina; assembly: GCA_032355705.1. NCBI lineage: Eukaryota > Viridiplantae > Streptophyta > Magnoliopsida > Gentianales > Rubiaceae > Rubia > Rubia peregrina. Next base: position 5,637,592 of record JAULKK010000008.1, read on the forward strand.
CGCGCCTTCCATTCCTTTTATAGCTTTCCCATTTCCTTCTGTAACTCTACAAATGCTGTCTTTCAACTCAAGTGAAAGGATGATTGTAAGAGGTCACATGATGCAAAACTTCACAGACTCCATCGATGTATTTAACCCGAATTCTAGCTTTGCATCATGTTCTCGTAACCACATTTTCCCTTGTTTTTCTTCTTTTCTTCTCAGAGCCCTTTTCAGTGATATTGTTGATGGAAGGTGTGCTGAGTGTTTCATTTTGCACTTTTGTGTTTCCTTGACAAAAGCAGACAAAATGCTTCTCTATGATGGTTCCGTCTTTTTACCTCTTTGTGTTGAAGATTGCACCCCAAATCCCAATGGCATTTGACTGTTTTCGATGTAAATCATGAAATTATGATAGTGTTTTTTCTTTCAACCCTATGAAGCAATATGTGACATCAACTTTTGAAAGGTCACTTAAATTGGTGACAAAATATGGTCCTGCAAATATGCATTCTTTCGGTATCTCATTACATCAGCTATTTTTATGTTAGTTCGTGTATTTTACAATTTAGTTCGGCCATCATAAAAATTTATTTAGTCACTGATAAATATGTACATATAGGTACAATATCAAAATACTTTTATAACAAATCCAACTAATTAAATTTCAGACATTCAACATCACAATAGATAATTTATTTATTGAGTTACATAGGGTATTTAACATATTACTTCTTGTGCTAAAGTAAAATTTAAAATATAAAAATATTCTTAACAAAATGCATGTAATTGGATTCTAGATATTGACAAATCATCTTACAAAGTTCCATCATGTTAATTCATGCGTTAATGCAGTTACATCATTTATATAACATGTTACTTTGTAAGTTCCAATTTTTTTAAAAACACCTAAATTTTCTCAATGAGATGTAGAAAGCCTTTTTTATATATCAATTTTATACACTTAATTTACTTCTTTACTTCATTTGTTTATCAGGTAAGATTTTGTATGTATTATACTACTTAAGAAATTTAAGAAAATTTTTCAATACAAAAATATTGTAAAAACTTTCGACCTTCAGCACCACAATACTTCATGTAATTATTGAGTTTCAACGTGTATTTAACATATTACCTCTTGGATAACAATAAATTTAAAATATTAAAATAGTCTTAACAAAACGCATGCAATTGAATTATAGATATTAAATAACAGTAAATTTTAAACATTAAAACATTTTTAACAAAACGCATGCAATTGAATTATAGATATTGAAGAATTATCTAACAAAGTTCATTTTTTAATTCATGTGTTCATTCAGTTACATCATTTATTTAATTACTATGTTACTTCATACGTTTCAGAAAATTTAAAAAACACCTACACTTTCCCAGCAAATTACATATAGCCAAATTTCATACCTTGGGGAACAGTCCATCAGAATAATATCACGTTACTTCATGTGTTCATGTTGTTACATCCAATGTTCATCATATTACTTCATATGTTCAGCAAATTTAAAAACACCTAAAATTTCCCAACAAATTGTAAATAGCCAAATTTCAGACATTGGGAAATTTATCGATCAGAATAATATCACGTTAATTCATGTGTTTATGCAATTGCATCCATTGTTCATCATATAACTTCATACGTTTCATCAAATTTAAAAACACCTAAATTTTCTTCACAACATGCATATAACTGAATTTAAGATATGATAGGAAAAATTTCACAATATAAAAATGTTAGTTCATTTGTTCATGCAATTACTTCATGTGTTTAACTGTATATAAGCAATCAAAACCAAACTTGGATGTAAACTTGTTGAATTTTCAGATTGAACATATTCGCTACTTTCTCCTTCATACAAAACAATTTCATTGCCTTGAATTGCTTCGTTTTTTCATAGTGCATAACAACAACACCTTACATCGTAGATTTCATTTGTTAATTTCATATCATTGAGATTTCAACCATAAAACTAAGATTTTCAACCATGAATTTCATATTACCTCAATTATTACACATTTGCAGATCATAAAAGCTTTTAAATATGTTGTTCTTTGATTTTTCGTCGTAAATTCTCCTATTTGAAACTAAAATCCGATTTCTTCAGATTTGTGATTTTTTACAGCTTTTAATTTCAGAGCTCGATCACAAATCTGAACCGCTGATTTGCAGAGCTTTTTCTTCAATTACAGAGCTTGAATCCGATGTTTAGTAGCTTGAATTCAGATTGAGTTTGAGGAGGAATGAAATTCCTGGATTTTTGGGAGGGTAGAGATAAATTCAGGGTTTTTCTCATTTTTATTATACCCAATTTTGACCATTTCCATCCTATTTTTCAGCTCCGTTGGTATTAATTTCAGCCTGGTCCCTCGTCTCACCATTTACTATGGTGAGACGGTCTCACATGAGTTTTTCTTTTTTAGAACAGATGTTTTTATGTGGGGGATGTTAAATATGTGGGGGTGAGGGGCAAATTGAAATATGACATGTGATGTGGCATATGAGTGGGGTCAAAAGTTAGTTTTATGCATTTTTTTTATTTTTGTAAATAAACTTATTCGCCACATGTCATATTTTAATTGTCCCTCACCCCCACGTACTCAATTTCTCCCCATAAAAATTTGCTGGTAGCTCATCTCACCACTTGCTATGGTGAGATGGTCTCACGGTCTCACATGAGTTTTTCTATTTTAGAACAGAAATTTTTTATGTGGGTGAATCGAATATGTTGGGTTGAGGGGCAAATTGAAATATGACATGTGTCATATGAGTGGGGTCAAAACTTAGTTTTCTACATTTTTATTTTTGTAAATAAACTTACTTGTTACATGTCATATTTTAACTGTCTCTCATTCCCACATACTCAATTCTTTCCCATAATTTTTTTTTGGTTTTAGAAAAATGGCCCCCTAGTTTTTTGGGCCATATGCGGTTGCACGACCCGCATTGCCCTTGGCCCGGCTATGAAATCTTATAATGTACTAGGGGTCATCCATTTGTGTCTTTAATGAAATCTTTCTTTTTTTACATTTTTTAAAAAAAGATTTTTTTATAGGAAGGCCAAACTGAAATTACTTCATTAGTATTCCATCTGTCCCAGAAAAAATGAAACATTTACTTTTTTCAAATCAAATTTTACAAATTTTGACCTTAATTATATATTAATATATATATATAATAAAATATCACGTGAGATATTGTTATATTTGTCTTAACATCTACTCGTATATTTAAATATGTGTAAGTATAAATATTGTTGGTCAAACATGATTATTGAAGAGCGTAAAAAAATAAATGTGTCATTTTCTCGAGAACGGAGGGATTACATTATAAGATATTTATACGAGGACCCGTACACATTTTTCTTGTAAAACCATGGATAAAGCCACGAACACCACACACCAAAAGAAATGGCCACACGCTTCCATCTTCCCGCCACTCCCAACCGCCACCACTTCACTCCCTCCGCTCCAACCACCGCCCAGCACCACCGTCGCTGCTCCGCCTCTCTTCTCCCCACCCGATCATCCCTCACGGACCAGTCACAGACGCTCTCCGCCAAGTCCCACCTCCTCACCCTCATCAGCGACCAAGACCGGGGACTCAGGACCCAGGGTGACCCGCAGAAGCTCTCCCAGATCATCCAAGCCGTCGACGCCGTCGCCGAGGTCGGCAAAGGGACCGTGACCACCGGCGCCGCCCTCTCCGGCACGTGGCGGATGCTATGGACGACGGAGAAAGAGCAGCTCTTCATCGTGAAGAATGCGTCCTTCTTCGGCACTGAAGCTGGTGATGTGCTGCAGGTTATTGATGTGGAGAACAAGACTCTGAATAATGTCATCACTTTTCCTCCAGATGGGGTTTTCTTCGTTCGCTCCGGCATTGAAATTGCATCGTCCCGGCGAGTTGATTTTAGGTACTCCCTTTAGTTAATGTAGTTTGAATTATTGTTCAATCCATAATGTAGTTTGCCAATTTGCAAGATACTTAACCAGGTCACTCACTCACGTGGATGCTAGTTCTTCATTTTCTACCTTTTTAGGACCAATGCCTCGGTATAGACTAATGCCATGTTTTCCTGATCTTATCTGCATTTCAATTTAGTAAATTTCATTAGAAATTTAATTTGATGAAATATAGTGTTAAATTTTAAGGTATTTTGAATTTTCATCTTAAAACTAATTGGTACTAAGTGGAGGTGACCCAAAACTTAAGAAACCGGTGTGAGACTATTTCTACATGCCCCCATCACGTGCAAACGTGAAAACACTTCACAACCCAATATCGGGTCCAATCAAACGGGGATCCCAACATCGGCTCAATAATCCTACCTGAGCTCTAGTACCATGTTAAAGTTCAAGGTATCTTGGTATTCCATATTAAAACCAATTGGTACTAAGTGGAAGTGGCTCAAAACCTTACATGTAGGTCATTTAGTCTTTAAAAAACTGATGTGAGGCTATTTCAACATATAGTTTAGTTTAATCATATCGTCACTATTTATCATAACACTTATTTTTAGTTCAGTTAAATTCAATTCTATACAACAAAAATAAGCTTGGTAGAATATCTGAAGCTTTTCTACGAGTCTTGTTTTCCAATTCAGTTTAGGTCATTAAAAATTATTTTATAAAATATAGTTTAATTTAAGCATATTGTTACTACATATCAATAAATTTATTTTTAGTTCAGTTCATTTCAATTCAATTTAGCAAAAATAAGCTCGGTGGAGTATGACCTTCACACTTACTGAGTGTATCCGAAACTCTTACTTCTATTCTATATGGGGCTTGATCTGTCACCAAAGCAGTCCTTCATGCTAAGAGCTTTGAATTTTGTTGTGAAGTTAGAAATAAGTTAGTTCTGCCAATTTGTGTTGGCATGTCAAAATTAGGCTGTCATTTTATCCTCCATCTTATTTTTTGTGTCAATGTAGGTTTACTAGTGCAGTTTTGCGTGGGAAAAGCTGGGAATTTCCGTTACCTCCTTTCGGCCAAGGATGGTAAAAACAACCTTGTATATATTGAACTCTTAACTTATATCTGCTGCTGCTATAGCTTATATATAGTTCCACATTTCAGCAATTATTTCTTAATAACAATGCATTTTGACCACTCTCTTTAGTTAAAGATGATCTTAGCTGTGGTGTTGTAGGTGTCGATTGGATTAAAAATGAAAATTTGCATAATTATCTATAATATTCGCAAACGGTTGCTTCTAGTGTGGTGTGATGAACTTGTTATACTCCCTCTGTCCCAAACTAAGCTCGACACTTACTATTTGACAGTCAACATTGACCACATATTTGAATAGATATATAAACAATAATATTATCGCATGTGATGTGATGTTGTTGGACTGGCAAAAAATTTATATGTTAGGGAAATAAGTATGTTGGGGTAATGACCCAATCATATTTTAACAAGTGTTAAATAAGTTAAGAAAAGAAAATATAAAAGAAATTAAAGTGTGACATGACTCATTTTATTAAACACTTGTTAAAATATGATTGAGCCATCAACCCAACATACTCATTTCCCTAACATATAAAATTTTCTGGCTGGACTGGTAGTAGTAAGTAGTTTTCAAATATCAAATTTTTATTTGCCGTTATTTTACGTAGTTAAACATAATAACGGTCAAACATGTTTTTTTTAAAACCGTGAAAAAGACTATGTGAAGCTTAGTTTGGGACGGGGGAGTATATGTACCGTCTTGTCTGTGGGGAGTATAGTGATTTTATTTACTTTACGCAGGTTTGAGTAAGTATACCTTGACGATGAGATCAGGGTAGTGAAAGATATCAGGGGAGACTATTTGGTTGTCGAAAGAGCACCGTATTCTTGGAAGGAATGAAGGTTGAAGTTTATGTTACAGTTTTTCTTCTTATTGAATTGTTCCATGTATATGTATAATTTTTAATAATGTTCCATGTATATATTTATATTTGCAGCAATAAAAAAATCTCTTCATTCTGTTCGTCCTTTGTTTTGTTCAGTTATTGCACTTAATTTGTGAAACCATTTCATTCTACCCTGAGACTAGATCCACAAAGGGTGAGAAGCCCTCGATGAAATGTATTTAGAAGTACATGAACCAAACTTTTAAGTGGATTCTGAATTCTTTTCTTAATCTCCTGTTCTTGTTCATCGATGCTATGCATCCTTTTTCAACAGCGAAAAATTGAGATGTTACTGTCAAAAGTGAAAAAGTTAAAATCACCTGATTTGTCATGAAAATGGAGAATGAAAATCAGTCTCGATCAAACTACACATGCCCGGATCATGGTATCAGATTATATGTCTAGAGTTCACATTTCAAATCTGTCATACAAGATTTTAGAGTATATGTCTAGAGTTTACATTTCTGTGATTTATGAGTTTATTCTTGTGCATGTGAAGATGGTCTTCAACAGGGCAGCTGATGCAGAACACGCTCAGGAAAATATGCTATTTTCGGACATTACCTTCTCAGCTACCACCTCATTTACGATTACGAACCTAAATTCACTAAAAGTTTTGGGAATCTCGTCTTTATGATTATGTTTGCTGTACCTAATACCAACTGTCACGGGTCACCCTTGTTGGGGTTAACCGTGCGGTCTTGCCGTCCTAGAATGCAACGACTATTGGCTATTTCCCACGTACGTCGCACGGTTGCTCTCAGCACACCAAACTTTTAGAGGACGTGGACGAGTATGGAGCGAAAATACGCACAAGTTTAGAATAGGAGCAAGTATGCAGCGGAAATACACACAAGCGGAAATTCAAGAGGACGGCTGATGGAGAACACGCTTTCAGCGAAAATACCTTCTCAACTACCGCCTCATTTACGATTACGAACCATCGCGGTCCAAATGTTCTTCAGCCAAACGAAGATGCAAGTGAAACTAATAAAGGGGAGAAAATCACCGGTGCATAGAAAAGATACGGCTGCTAATTTATTCTGCATATTGGTCTGTGTATTGGGTATTAGTTTAATATCCTTTTGGTGGTATAGTAATACATTAATAACACTACTTTTACTTTTTTTTTTTGATTTGAAACCTCATAAAAATGAGGAGGGGTTGTTTAATGGATCCCCTAAACCATCAAAAAGCCAATAATATTGGCCATCAAAATTGTTACAAGATATGAATAAAAATTATAAACGAATGTAGAAGAAAGAAACCGTGTTCCCATTGCTAAAAACCTCCACCCCTGTGTTAGAATTTAGAATGGCCAGACGGTTAGTACTTCTACAATCGAATCATCAAGATAATCTCACATCCACTATATCAACAGTCAACCAGGAATCAATACCTTCCTAAAGTGAGGAAATAAAGAATCTTTTCTAATCATGAGACCAAAGCTTGTAGACCTTTTGAGTTGATCATAATCCGTTGCTCGTTTATTAATCTTGGCAAGCTTTGCTAAGTAGTCCGCCGGTTGATTCGCCTCTCTGAATACATGTGTAAAAGTATATGGTTTATCAAACCGGATAGCTCTTATTTTTCTCGACAAAAGGATGAGCTCCCATGGTGGATCTGCTCTTTCGTTGATGATGTCCACTGCTTGTTTTGAGTCCGATTCGAAGGTAACCATCCCTCCTAAACCCACCCTCTCAGACCAAGAGATCCCTGCAAAAATAGCTAGTAGCTCAGCATGAAGAGATGAGAAAACCACATTATCCACAGGTTTGGATATTGCATAAGTTACAGCACCCGAAACATCCCGCGAAACAAAACCCAAACCAGCAGATTGTCCGTCATAAGCCGCATCACAATTTATCTTTAATCCATTTTCAGGTTTTTGCCAAAAAATGGCAACTATCCTGAACCTTTTTTTCTTGAGCAAAGGGGGAATTATACCATGAGCAGACAGGCAGTAATCAGATGACTTAAACCGTAATTGGTTATGCACAGTATATAGAGATAGTGTTAATTCTCTGATGTTAGCCCAAATACCTGCATCTGTAAAACGTTTGTTCTCTTTAATCAAGCCATTTCTCGACTTCCATAACTCCCATATAATAATCATAGGTAGATTAATCAATATGGAATGCCTAAGCTTAGATTTAGAAGATAGAGTCATGTAGAAATGCAGCCTCTCGGATATGGAATTGAAAGATTTACTTGGTAAACTCATAATAGAATCAAAACTGCACCAGATTTTGGCCGAAACACAACAATCGTTGAAAAAATGATTCATTGTTTCCGGGTTATTGCAGATTGCACATTTCGAAGCCAAAAGGAAACCCATTCTCATCACAATATCATCAAAAGGTAAAGAGTTATTCAATAATCTCCAAACTAAAATAGAAATTTTGTTTGGAATTATTGAATTCCATACCTTCTTAAGTATTGATATGACATTATTCTTGCTTCTAAGAGTGTTGTATGCAGATTTTACCGAGAACAAGCCATTAATGTCAGGTTTCCATATCAATATATCCTTATGTTCAGTGAAAATTACCTCCTTTTTCATTTCCTCCAAAATGTGGGGAGACAAAAAATGAGATAAAGTAGAAGCAATGGAAGGAAAACTTACCTTGAGTTCTCTGATCTGTAAAAAAGCAGCAGGTACCTGAACATGTCTAGGCCAGAGGTTGATAAGAGGTCCCAACCCCGTCCAATTTGCAGTCCATACATTTGCACAGCCATTTCCAATGATAACCTGTGTATTAGATTGACAAAACACATCTATATCCCTAAACCTAGTCCAGGTTTCTGATGTTTTATGGTTATCAGGTAATGACCACATAAACTTAGCCCAAGGGGAGATTCCCATCTGTAACTTCCACCAAATCTTGGCTGAAAAAGCAAGCACAACAGTTGGGAGATCTCTCAATCCCAAACCATTTTCAAATGCTGGGTGACACATTCTTTCCCATGATATCCAGTGTTTTTTAAAACCCGAATCTTTTTCACCCCAATAGAAGTTACTTAGGATGCTTTGAATTCTGTCCAAAGTGTGGGAAGTAGGAGCTACCACTGACCATGTATGCTGAGGAATTGAGCATAAGATGTGCTTTATTAAAACCAATTTTCCTCCATTAGAAAGCCACTTGTTTTTCCAATTTTCTATTCTATGCTCTATCCTATCTATCAAATGAGAAAAATGTATATTTAGTTTTCTACCTTTGAAAAGTTTAACCCCTAGGTAAGTAAAAGGTAGAAAACCCCTCTTCATCCCCGTTATTCGAACTATTTCATCCTCTTTCCTTTTACTTAATTTTCCTGAGTAGAAATGGCTCTTATTAAAGTTAATCTTTTGACCCGAAGCTCTTTGGTAAATATCCAGAAAATTCATTAAGTTTTTTAGAGATTTAGTTGTACCAGAAATACAAATAGCAGTATCATCAGCGAAGGAAAGCTGTGTAATTGGAACTGAATTAGGAGGGGTTTTAAAATGCTTTATGTTATTCATATGAAACTGTTTTTTGAGATTTAAAGTAAGCATTTCAGACAGAATGTTAAATAAAAAGGGAGAGAGTGGATCACCTTGTTTTAAGCCCCTTGAAGGTTTAAAAAAACCTTGAGGAACCCCATTAATCAAGACAGAAAACCACGCAGCGTTAAGATTATTCATGATTAAGGTAACAAACTTTCCATGGAAACCTAATCTTAACATAAGAGAATTAAGAGCAGGCCAAGAAACTCTATCAAATGCTTTCATCATGTCCATTTTTAGGATTAGATTTAATGATTCATTTTTCTTATCAAGTAATCTAACTGCTTCTTTCATTAGAAGAATGTTATCGACAATATCCCTCCCAGAAGTAAAAGCAGATTGTTCTTCAGAAATGATGGAGTTCATTAGGGGTTTAATCCTTTCTGCTAGAATTTTAGCCATAAGTTTATTAGAGAAGTTAGATAAACTAATAGGTCTATATTCAGAGAAACAACTTGGGGTTTGTGTTTTCGGGATCAAAGTTATGAAGGTGCTGCCTATAGCTCTTGGGATGGGTACTCCCATTTGGAACTCTAGAACTGCATTCATTAAATCAGTATTAATTATGTGCCAAGCATTCCTAAAGAAAAGACCTGTGAAACCATCTGGACCTGGAGCAGAAGAGGGGCTTAGTGTGAAAACAGCACCCCTAACCTCCTCTAGTGTAATCGGTTTTAGTAATTCCAGATTCTGGGTTTCTGTGACGACAGGTCTGCATTCTTGTAATAAAAAAACAAGATTAACCCCAGCCACATCAGTATTCTCATCATGCAACAAATTACTATAGAACCTCACAGCTGCCTCACCTATTAGAACCTGGTCACCTAACCATTTGTTGTCTTCATCTTTTATTTTTTGAATTGATAGTCTACCCTTGTTTTCCTTGATTGCCTTATGAAAATATTTTGTGTTGCAATCCCCATCCCTTAACCACTTCTCCTTCGATTTTTGTTTTAGAAAAACATGTTCTTCCAAAATGTAGCTTGTTTGAAGAGCCCTTGCCTTATTTAATTCTATTCTCATTGAAATGTCATGGGTCCTATCATAGATTTCCTCCAATTCTGCCACTCTAAGTTCAGCCTTTTTAATGTTATCACCTAATCTTCCAAAGCTGATTTGGTTCCATAATTTAATTGCCTTTTTTAATCTCTGTAATTTTAAAACCAAACGAAGCTGACCCTGAGCTTCCATAGGTTCATTCCAGCTTTTATCTATTATTCCTAAGAAGTCTTTTCTTAAAAACCACATATCCTGAAACCGAAATGGCCTAGGATATGTAGTTTGGTCAGAACTGATCTGTAATAACAAAGGGGAATGATCTGATGTAGTTTTATTCAAAACCTGAACAGAGGATTTATTAAAAAAATCACCAAATGATTGATTCGTTAAAAATCTGTCCAGTCGTTTTGATGTTGGATTAATTGCTCTATGATTACTCCAAGTAAAAGTATTTCCTAATGTATTGATTTCTACCAGTTTTAAGTTGTTAATGAAATTATTGAAATCCCTAATGGTTGACATATCTGGACAAGATGATCCTGAATATTCATCAAGACTCCTAATAGCATTAAAATCACCCCCTAAGATAGTGGCATCTTGTGTGATTAGAGATTTAATTTCATGATACATCTTGTTCCTATCAGAGTTTGCTTGAGGTGAATAAATGACAAAAACAACCACTGGTTTATCACATTCTAATCCAGTTATATTGATTCTAAGGAAGAAATCATGCTCAGATATGAGAGTGACCTGAATTCTTTGAGAATAGAAAATCCAAATCTGTTTATGCCGTGTATTCAAATTATTCCTGTAGCACAATTTCTTCCTGTATAATTCCCTAGTCTCCTTACTCCCCTTTGGATCAATGACAACCAAAAAATTGATTTTATGTTTATATGAGAGTTTTTAACCTTTTTTC
>JAULKK010000008.1:5707604-5727594 GCA_032355705.1 Rubia peregrina
GAGTACCCCTTGCCTAACTTAATTCATTTTCTAATTATTTCTCCCACTATTGCTTTCATCCACCTCCATTCAGCTTCGACTGCTTCACAAATTGCATATTCCTTTCTCTCCTTGCCATTGAAAATTCTTTCATTTCTCTCCCACTATATATGATAGAGGCCAGCCACCAGTTTCATCACTTTTCCTTTTTGCTTCTTCCTTATCAGTCCCATCAGTGTTCTTTTAAGGCCTCTCAAATCTCTGAATCTTTGTCGATCAACCTCCTCGTGACTTCGTTTGTGTACTCACATTCGCTGAACAAATGTTTCACCGTTTCCTGAGTTTTCCCACAGAGCCTGCAGTCCTGTTGAGCAGCTAAAATCTTGCATCTTTGTAGTCCGTCCACCGTAGAAAGCCCCCATTTAAGTAGTCTCCAGATGAAGAATCTATGTTTCAGCCAGAGACATTTATGCCAAACCATCTTTGCCGCACTTATTGATTCGTCTGTGCCTTTCAGTTCGTCATCCAGCGAGTACTCACCTTCTTCTTTCCAGTCTGTTGAGGTTCTTCCATGCCCAGCTTTGATGTTCTTTGTATTGGTGTTTCTATGTTTATGAGCATAGAAACTATGTTTATGAGCATCATCTTTCCTGCGAAAGAATGTGTTCCTTTGGACCATGTTTGAAGTTTCCCTCTTATTTTTCCAATTTAACTTTTTGCAATCTTGTTTTCTCCACTTTGCATTTGACAGTGGCAAACCAAGATACTGCATTGGGAGTTCACCTTTCTGCACATTCAAGATCGCTGCTAGCTTTTGTTTGTCTGCCTCCTCCATTATTGAAGAGTACATCTTATATTTTCTCTCACTGATGGCCAGCCCTGTAACTTTCATAAACTCTTCCAGACACTCCTTTACACCTTCCACCGACTTTCTGTTTGCTGCACAAAAGGTTACACATCATCCGCAAATAGCAGTGAGTGGATCCCTACCTTGCAGCATCTCCAGTGGTATTCAATGCTATTTTTCATATTGCTTGACATTTTTTCAAGTACTCCATACACAATACAAATAGTAGGGGAGAAAGCGGATCCCCTTGCTTAACCCCTCTCTTTCCTGCAAAAGATTTAGTTTGTCTACCATTAAATGATAAAACAAAATGAAGCAAACATAGTACATTTTTTTATCCAGCTTATCCACAAACTGGGAAACTTCAGGTCATTCATCAAGCCTTCCAAGAATTCCCATCTTATGCTATCGAAGGCCTTGCTGATATCAACACAGCTTCTTTTCATCCCCTGCATTTGGTACTTCTGAATCAAATCATGTGTGAGCAATAAGTTGTGAGCTAAATGCCTTCCTTTAACAAAAGCGCTCTGATTAGGGCTTATAAGCTCAGGCAGAACCTCTTTCAGCCTTGACCATATTACCTTCGTGATTGTTTTATAAACCACTGAGCAACATGCTATCGGCTCATAGTCTGCTACTTCCTGAGGGCTTGATTTCGGAATTAGTGCAATGACTGCTTCTCCCAATTCAGCTGGTATACTATCTCCTTTAAAGAAACTTTAATTGCAGTTATAAATCTCTCTCCCACTATTTCCCAATCATCCTTGAAAATTTTGCTTGAGATTCCATTTTTACTAGGACTCTTTTTGGACTGAATACCTTTTAGGGCATTTTGTATTTCATTCTGAGCTTACCTCCCTGAAAATAATTTTAATTAATGTAAATAAATCAAAATGACGTTGTTTTGGCAAAGGTAGAATAGCCACGTATATAAAAATCATTAGTAACTCAAATTGGTAACAAAAATGACACTAAACAAAAGTATAAAATCTTTATTATAAAGTGCTTTCAGATAAAACACAAACTTGTTACAAATATGGGTTTTAAATTATTGTTTAATTTTAAAAAAAATATTAATTGCAATTTGCAAAAAGAGCAACGAAATCTGTAATTTTGCATTACAAAAATGTCATTTTCTCCATTTCATAATCTACAATGAGAAAAAAATAAAACATTTCCAACTCATCGTCAACGACCATGCTAGTTTTACTGTACCTGATTTACATAAATCTAATATAAAAAGTCACGACAAAATGGAGATGGTGCCTCACTAACTTTCGAGCCGTGGAGACAACGTTCATTCTCATGGGAGCCGCCAAGGCAAAAGAAGATTTAAAATCTCTATATTCCCGAATGTAACGTCTCAATGATCTGCCTTTGGAATGTTAAGTTGTTTGAAAATGGGACTGTCAACACCAACACCCATTGCATTAAGACCGTTGTCCACATATATTACCGTACCCGTGATAGCCGAAGCCAGCGGAGAGGCTAAGAATGCTGCTGTGTTTCCCACCTCGTCTGTTCCATTCATTCACTCTCCCATTTCAGTTTTATTCGGTGAAAGAAAATCTTGATAATGAAAGCTAGACTTACCGGCAGACAGCTCCTTCTGAAGAGGTGCGTTCGCTGAGGAGTAATCAATCATCATGTCGATGAAACCAATGGCTTTCGCAGCCCGGCTCCTCAGCGGGCCTGTTTCAAGCGTTAACATTATGCAGCAGAGAGAAAGACAGTAACAACATAAGAGCAAGCCGATGCATAAAAACTTCCGCATTATGGTCTAATGCATGGGAGGTAGGAATACCATACCAGCAGATATTGTGTTGACTCTCACTCGATGTTTCCTTCCAGCTTCAAAGGCCAGTACCTGAACCACGATAGGAATTAGAGAGAGCAAGAAATTGAAGAACAAACTCCTATGCGAATAAGATAACTTACTTTTGTGTCACTCTCAAGTGCTGCCTTTGCCGAGCTCATACCTCCACCATACCTGCTTGCATAAAAAAGCTCAAGAAATGCATTGTTGAGAGATTTTAAATCACAAGAGCCAGCATGCATACATACCCTGGAATGATTTTCTCAGCCGCAATGTAAGTGAGAGAAATGGAAGAACCGCCTGCAATAAGTAGATAACAAAAGCCACCCTTTAATATCAATGTATTAATGCAGAGAAGAAACAACAAAGAGTAAGCATACTGCACAAAAATCAAAGAAAGCATGCCTGGCTTCATAGTGGGGAGGAAGTGCTTTAGTAATGAAACATATGAATAACTAGATGCAGATATTGCGGCAAGATATCCCTTTCTTGATGTCTCCAATAGAGGTTTTGTGACCTTAAAATAGAGAATGTCAATGTTTAATTTTTTGAACATGATGGACGGTTACTCATTTATCATATAGTCAACGAACTCTACCTCTGGTCCATTAGCAAGTGAATGCACAAGAACATCAATGCTCCCAAAATCCTTCTTTACAGATTCTGCAACTTCCTGTAAAATAGTACTCCGTATGAAGCATTTTCACATGTCCGGAACTTAAGTATTAATAGTGGAAAATGTATTTTTCTAGGTAAATCTAGGTCTTGAACTCTACGAACAATCCCATAATGCATTTCCCACACACCCCCACCCCCCAACAGAATCATAGCGAGTGGCCAATGTGATTTTGTGTACCTTTACAGTCCAGTTGCTGGCACTAGCATAGCGCTTGTTTGTTTTTATCTGAACAAGAAATATCATTTGTTAGTTAGAGGATGATGGTATCTTGAGCTTGATCTTATACAATCAAATTCTTTTTAATTACATCTTCAGGTACATCCTTGGGGCTATCAAAGACTGCATCCAGGGGATACACTTTGGTGATCTCCATCAAAGAACCATCTGGTAACCTGAGGTGAAATATTATGTTAGCCAAGTCATTAGGCATATGGATTATAAAAGGAGACAAGGGCAGACAATCTTACACACGTGATTCATCAAATTTCCCACGCCGTAGACTTGTTTCAAAGATGTTTAAAGCCTGTATGAATAAAAAATCAGAGAAGCAGTCATGACACAGTCTCCAGGGTAAAAACAACCATACAGATTTCTGGTTATATATCTTCAACTCACCGGCACCCATGTGCCAACAAGAATTTCAGCACCTGCTGCAGCAAGCGATTTCGCAATCGCCCAGCCATAACCGTTGTCATCTGCGACACCGGCAATGAATGCTCTTTTGCCTGTGGTGAGGAAATTCAGTAGCTCAAAACTTCAAACTTGTGAAACTTCCCACTGTTAAGAATTTAAACTACCAAGTAGATAACTAGGCCTTTACAGCAAACATGAAGTGATATTATCAACTGTTGACCTTACAACAATTTCTAATACATTACTACATGTTAGAGGCGGTTACAATTCTTTAGGTAGAGCCAAACAAAAATATTTATATGAAAATCCATCCATAAGACGCTGTACATTAGACTGCATCAAGTAAAAGGATACCCCCATCCCCCATGATTAGAATATAAGGATTATGTGTATGAACTTTGTTGCAAAATTGTCTAAGGGGTTTATTTATTGGCATTTAATGTAATATGACTCACGTTACGGCCACAACAATAAGCAATTGTTGGCCTAAAATACTGAAACCTGAAATGCGACGAGTAAAAGGAGTTTAAAAAAAGGTAGTAGCTATACCTTTTAAATCCAGAGACAGTCCAGATGAAGGCCGGCTTTCACCAGCTTCAGCCATTGCCTTGGGTACGAAACTCTCAATTTTAGCAGAAGATGATGCAAAGCTGCGTCTAAGAGATTTTACAGATGATATATTAGAAGAACTTGAAAGTTTAACCCAAGATTTCCCATTTGGTTCAAAGAAAACACTTGGAAACGCTGCACCCAAGATTCTCCGAGCTGGTATAATAGAAGGTCTCACTGCAGCAATCTGCAATCCTGAAGCTGCAGCTACTGCCATCTCCAGTCAACTGAATCTTCAGGAAACAAATCTCAACCTGAAAAACATATCCGAGTTAAGCATACATTACAAAGTTAAATTACGTGTTCATATCACATTTTCCATAAAGCCAGTTGGTCCAAATTTTTACAGCTTTTTCGTATTCGCAAGATTGTACAAGATGCAAAATTTGCTTAGCAGTCAACTTCTCCCAGCCATTCTACATATGAGTAAACTGATATGGATTTATCTTCTTATATCTCTCGCAAAGATTAAAAAAATTTACCAATCCACCTTTTATTGGTGCTTTTCAAAGCTATCTAGTATGGTTTTCAACCAATCATATACCCTCCACTAACCTCCATTTTCCTCTATTTCTCTTTTCTACAATTCCACAACTCGTAACTATACAGATGTTCCAAGATTGAAACAAAATTATGTTGGGTAAAGACTAACTTACCCTAGCCAATTCAAGAACAATGCCAGAACAGAACATATGAGAACTTGGCATATGTCACTAAGGCGCACAGAATACACATCAATTGGGAAAACAGAAAGGAATTAAACCTAAATTCCACAAAATAATGAGCTAAGAATATTAACCATAATGATGAAAATTGAATTCCTAGAGAGAGAAAATCTCATCACCAACCATGTGCAACTCAAATACAGCAAGCTAAATGGTGTGAGCTGCATAAATGCTAACGAAAATTCACCTATTTATACACATTTCATTCATAATTAAACTTTAAAAAACATATGGGTTATGATTATGAAGCTATTTACTTACCAAATTGTTCGAGACTTCGAGTTGCAAAAGGCAGCCGCAGGGTAGTTTTGAATTCTAGAGGGAGTGCAGCAGTAGTGTTTGCTTTCCTTGCCTTAGAAACGATAGAAGACAACAGTTTACGCACATGTGCCAATTGGGCTTGGAGGCTTTCTACTTTGGGATGATAATAATAGGCCTATAGATCACATGTTGGGCTTTGTTATACTATAGAATGTGGGTGTGGGTGTTAAGTTTACCACAACCAACATTAATATAATATTGTTCGATTTGGGGTAAATTCACATGGTTTTACTGGGTCCAACCTCAAAAGACCTCATACTAAAGTGGTGAGACTCTCACTTATATAGTGAACAATCACTCTTTCAACTTTCAATGTGAGACTTGAGTTGAACACACCCAACAATCTCACTCTCAAACCAAGGACCACACAACTATATCCTTCATCCTCGCACAGACCATCTTGCACTTCCGCCAAACCTGCGGGACACGCCACCTGACAACCACCTTGGTCAGACAGACTTTCGACACAAGGCACCACTGCCAAGAGCGCGACTGAGGGCTTCCACATTGGGCACGTAGTCCCCATCCCAAGCACAACCAATCTTGGTTCTGATACCATTTGTTGGGACTGTTAAGTCCACCACAACCAACATTAGTATGATATTGTCCGTTTTGGCCCAAGCCCGCACGGTTTTATTGGGTCCAACCCCAAAATGCCTCATATTAATGTGGTGAGACTCTCACTTATATAGTGAACAATCACTCTTTCAACTTCCAATGTGGAATTTGGATTGAATATACCCTACAAGTGGATGCTGAGAAAAATTTCCGAAAAACCCTAGTTCTGAAGACCCTTTGAAGGGGGAAGGGGGAAATGGTTGTTTTTTTTGGAAGGAATTGATGTTGGGGTGCGGGGGGTGGCTGGGGTGGTGTTGCATGGTTGGTCGACGGTGGGGTGGTAGTTGGGGTGTGGGAACTAGTCTCATACTCGAAGTGTGGGAGTAGAAAATCTAGTCAAACTAGAAGTGTGTGCATAGAAAATCTGCTCGGATTTATACCAATATAACCTTACCTACTTGACTAAGTGTCAATATAACACTCGGATAATTTTTAGTGTAAAAATAACCCTTGATGAAAGTGCCAATATAACTCTAAGACACAATTTCTGACGTTGACTGAAATTGACTGCACATAAAATGACTAGAATGCCCTTAGACCTAAGACTTATGAGTGTTGGGACAATTTTCCCTTCAAACAACCACCACCACCTCTTTCAGCCAGCCACCACTGCCCCGCTTTCACCTGGTCGCCACTACAACCACCACCCCTCCAGCCAGCCCACATCACCACCTCCCACCCCGACCCCCACCAACCACCCCCGCCTCCACCTCCACGCCCTCCAGCCACTACCGCCACACCACCTCTCCATCCACCGCACGCGACCACCACCCTCGGCAGCATAGATCTAAACTCGTATCCCACCACCACCTTCTCTTCCCCATGCCACCACCCCCAAGTTCACCCTTAGTCCACGCCACCACCCTGTTCTCCATCTCTATTTACCAACAACTCTCAATGACGGAAATGTTGAGCCTTTTGCTTTCTTCGACGGGCATTTTCTGCATCCTGAACCTCGTTAAAGGAATCATATTCATCAGCTCTCAACTCAAGCACCAAAACGGAGGAACTCAAGTTCAACATGACCAATTCCTTGGCCACTCGTCGCCTCAGCTGCGCCATGTCATCAGCTCCCGGCAGCACAATACCCCAACCCACATGAAGATAAGTAACATCAGCTATTTTCTAATCGAGAAGCAGTCAGCTCACCTCGCTCGACCAATGTTTTTTCTCGAGTGAGTCAAGTCTATCATATCATTAATGGAGGCCGCGACCAGGAGGCGGTGAACAGGACCTCCTCCTCCTTCTCCAAACGGCGTTGTCTTCGTTGCCCCGACGCTAAAGATCGTGGCGCCAATAGAGCCGCTACTAGGAGGCGGTGAACAGAGGTCGAAGATTAGGGGTTAGGTAGAATAAAGAAGAAGAAGCAATGGCCGCAGATTAGGGATTAGGTAGAATGATGAAGAAGCAATTAGGGTAAGGTAGTATTAGGGGTCAAAATAGTAAATTCATATTATTTTTATGCTTTTCTTTTTTCTCAAAAGGGTTAAATTGACTTTTCACCCATTTTCCAGCCTAAATCTGTCGGAATGTGTACATTTTCACTCACACTAACTATCTTGGGTTATATTTGCACTTTCAGTTATTAAAAAGTTATATTGACACTTATATTAACTAGGTGTGGTTATAAAGACACTTTTCTCAAGATTTTAACAACAAAATGTTTTGTTGCTCACTATCATGCTTCTAGAAAAAGTCTTGACTGAACTGGAATCTTAAATGCACTGGAATTAGAAAGATTTTTAAAACACTAGCAAGTCTTAATTTTTTGGGATAGATATAAATATATCCCTATATACTACAGTAAATGCACATATAACCCTGAGATACTTCGGAATACAAAAACAACCTTATATACTTTACATAAGTGCAAATATAACCCTAAAGATTATATTTCCGCATTGACTGGTCACTTTCAGTCATTGACCAACCAAAAATGAACAAAAAAAATTTCAACTTAATACAAAAATGCCCTTTGCCCCACCATTGTTTTGCCACCACCGCCACGACTCCACCACCTTCACCACCACCGCTCTGACTGGGCCACCACCAAGTCGTTGTTACGCCACCAAACCTACCACCACACAATCCCCGCCATCCAGCCTTGTTGCAAGCCACCGGCCCGACCACCCATCCCTAACCACCCTGCCCCACCACCACCACACCTCCTCTGTTCAGTCCCCCTCTCCATCCGGCACCCAGCCCCACCACCAGCCACCCCAGGATCGGTCCACCACCACCTCTCAGCCTACCACCTTCCATCCTGTCCACCACGACCCCGCCCTCTCTGGCCAACCCTACCGACGCCTAGCCCCCACCACTAAAACCCTAACTTCTCCGACGACGATTCTCCCTCCAATCGACTTCTCTCATCCTTACCTTCAAGCACCACCCCAAAGACATTACTGCTGGAGTAGAAAGTGGCGGAGAAAGAAATTAGGGTTAAGGAGAAAAGAAGAAAGAAAACGAGGTCTGACAGAGGAAGAAAGTGGCTAGAAAATAAGAAGGAGAACGGGGGGACCAAGGGTTCCAATAAAGACGAAGCAATTAGGTTTAGGGAGTTTTGGGGTCAAAATAGTAAATTCATTATTTTTTTGGTTTTTTTCTTTTTTTAGAGGGTTAAAATTGATTTTTCACCCCATTTCGGCCTAAATATGTCGAAAAGGGTAAATTTGCACACACACACTAACTAACTATATAGGGTTATATTTTCACTTTCAATTATCAAAAGGTTACGTTTGCAGTTATGTGAATTAGGTTGGGTTATATATGCACTTTTCTCTAAGTTTTTAGTATGGTGCAACTGTGATTCTTATTTATACAATGATCCTTCAAATATTGTTGTAGAATCGGTGTAAATTATTGAATTTGTTGTTGCTTCTAATATTTTTTGTAGCGTTTTAGTACAATTGTGATTGTTTTTTTCATTCTAAAAAGTGTAAAAATATTACTGATGCGACTCTCAATTTCTAAAAGAAGTGTTGATATAACCCTGGAATTGTCGTTTATGTTCTAACGGTTGGCCGACTTCAAGGAGGTGAAATCGTCCCAGATTTTTTTGAAAATTGAACAGAGGCATTTTGATCACTTCTGGTTTGGTCAACTCTAAAATATGATCAGTCAACGGCGATCTTGGCTCAAATAGGTATATAGTTAACATTCAACGATTATTTAGAGTTGTATAAGCACTAAAAAGGAACTGAGAGTTGTTTCAACACTTTTCAAAGGACTCGGATTTACTTTAAAGTTTTAAGATTGTCTCCTATTAAACTGTCTAGCGATTAGACCAAATAATGATTAGTCTCGTTTTTTTATAATTTTTTAAATTGGATTATAATTATTCATATTTCGAAATATATATTTTCAATTTTTTAAAATTATAGAAATTTAATTGCAATGAATATAAATAAATATAAATTTTAATAATTAATACTTATTTCTATATTTTCATCTAGCGGTTAAACAATTCACAATTTAAGATTTTGTGTTTGAAAAATTCCCTACTACCTCTGTCGCTGGGGGATTTGAACAGAATTTTTTATGATCTCCAAGAAACATATTTGATTGTAAATATATGTAAATACGGATAATAACGGTACATAAAAAAATTGATATTTAGAAACTATTCATATTTCAACGAATCTAACAATATCTCACACAATAATATTATTGTTCATATATCTGTCCAAATATGTGGTCACAGTTCAACAAACTTGATTGTCAAAAAATAAGTGTGCAGATTCGGTTGAGACGGAGAGTAATGTTTTTGTAACTGTAAATAGAATCTGTTACTCCTGAATAAGGAGTCAACTATAACAATAATTGGTTTTTATTACGGACGGTGGAGGTTTCAAACTACCCTAAGCACTTGTGCAATTACACGCCACCTTTTCAAATGACATACAGAGAGCAATCCAAATGTAATGAAGGACGAAGCAAGGTGTTAATGCCAGAAGCATGATTCTGTAAATAGAGAGGTTGGGTATTATATGACTCACGATAATTGAGTTAATTCTGTTTGCTACTAAATCAACTACTGAAGAAGAAGAAGAAGCGTAGAAATGCAGAGAATCAAACCCGCTTCATCGTTCTTGAGGCGCTACACTTCGCAATATTCAAGGACTTTTACTTCGCTCGCCAGAAACAATCCCCTCCTCACTGATAATGATAATCTAGTCAGTTTTCACTGTTTTTATTCATGATTCTCCCGTTTTTTATGACCCCTTTTGATCATCTGGGCTTAAAAGCAATTTCTTGTTTTTGTGGGTTTCAGGTGTTGGTGGAGGGCAATGCTGCTTTAAGAACTGCAGTTCTCAACAGACCCCAATCGCTCAATGCCCTCAACACTTCTATGGTCAGTTCAAGATTGCTACTTTTTCATTTTATGTATTGTTTTTAAGTAAAAGAATGGTTTTTTTCCATGTTGGCTAGTGTTGATTTCTAGTTTTATTGAGACTCACTGATTTGGGTTTTGCTTGTGTGGAGTTTTAGGGGTATAGGTTACAGAATCTGTATAAAAGTTGGGAGGATGATCCTGATGTTGCATTTGTGGCTATGAAGGTAGTTTTATCCTTTGATTCCGTAGAAACTACTGGCTTTCTCAGTTCTGATCCCTCATCGTGTTGTTACCATTTTTGCATTCAATAACTGATTTGGAAGTTTGGGACTGTTGAAGGGCAGCGGCAGGGCATTTTGTGCGGGTGGTGACATCGTATCGCTGTATAGAATGATCCAACAAGGTAAGAATAAGGCACCCTTTTGAAATCGTGATAGTAATGCAGTTACATGTCCCCTTTGCCCTTATTTCCTTGATATGCCTTGATCACGTTGTCCGGACATGCTGTTCTTTTATCATTTGTTTTCACTGTAGGTTTTTGTTTCTGTCTATGAATATGTTACGAAGCCTTATGAGTTTTCACGTTGAATTTTTTTTAGTTAAGCCACATTGTCTGTTTTACCTTTTTTGGACGAGTGGATAATGAAATCTTGTTTCTGTTTATGCAGGAAATATTGAAGAGTATAAAGAATTCTTTTGGACGCTATACAGTTTTATGTACATGGTTGGTACATACTTAAAACCACATGTAAGTAGTGTTATTATTATATAAACAAATGATATTAGTACAGTGAAAATACACATTGTTAAGCTTGCAGGTAGGCTTTTGTTTTTATTATTATTCCCGAATGGCGTGTACTGATGTAATTTAACTTGAAGAAGATCATCTTATGCATTATGTAGCTCGATGCAAACTAAAATTATCAACTGGAAATTGGAGATATTTGTACATTTAGACTCTTAAAAACTTGGGTGAAAAATAACCACCACATTAGATTATGTAGTACCTGCATCTTCACTTTTATGTCAACTTTGGAGCTTTTATCTTACTACCAGTACCGTATTGTTGCGTGGTATTTTTATTGTTTCAGGTTGCACTTTTGAATGGAATTACTATGGGTGGTGGAGCTGGAGTTGCAATTCCTGGAACATTCCGAGTGGCCACTGACAAAACGGTGAGATATGACTGAAATTTATAAGCTCATTCCTTGTCGCCTCTGTTCTTGCTTTTGGTGGTTCACTAATTCTATCGGGTGCGATTTAAACCTGCTCGTTGTCATACAATGCGCTAGCTTAACAAAGTTATAGTCTATTTACGGTTACTGTAATGATGAATGGAGCTGATATGTGTTGCAGGTTTTTGCTACCCCTGAAACTCTAATTGGTTTCCATCCAGATGCTGGAGCTTCTTTTCACCTATCGCATTTGCCAGGTTATTTAGGTAGGCACGCATTTCCATGATACCAGAAACAACCCTAGCTGGTTTTATGCTTTCGAGATCAAGCTATTATAGTTCTTCTTAGTGTGTTGATTTGTTCCTGTTTGCTATCTTGCTTTGTCCTAAATGTTACTATCCAGTTCATCGTTATTTTAATCATGCTCTAAGTAACACCAGATGAAGTGTTAATTACCTCTTCATTGCTGTATATCACACTTGCTCTGCTGAAAACTTTTGAACCATCTTCAAGAACTCGTTCCACTGAAAAGTTCTGAATTTTATCGGTCCTGTATTATTTGGTGGACAAACTACACAGCCAGCTAAGACTTTCTGATATAACGTGCAGGAGAATACTTGGGATTATCTGGAGACAAACTTAATGGAGTCGAAATGCTGTCTTGTGGCCTTGCTACACACTACTCACTGTCTTCGGTGCATACTTTTGAACCTTATTGTCGTTGCCTGAATTTGCTATTTCCTCTATCTAACAAGTTATTACCTAATTATAATGGTACAGAAGCTTCCTCTAATTGAAGAACAACTGGCAACCTTGTTGACTGACGATCCTTCTGTCATTGAAAATTCTCTGCAAAACTTTGAAGACATTGTCCATCCTGATCGTACGAGTGTAATTCACTGGTACATGCTATTTCACTTTTAGCTTGATCAAGAACGTGCCTAAAAATTCGCTTTGACTTCACATATTTTGAGAGCGTGCTCTTTTTCCTATTTGCTTGGCAACTATATATGTCATAATGTCGTGGAAAGCCTTATACATGGGCATGTCTGGTACTGGCCTAGTAATTGTAGTTTAAAATTGAGGGCTTAACTTTAGAATGAAATCGTATTACCCTATACCTATTACATATAGTTGCATTGTTTCCTGTGAACACTATTAGAAAAATAAAAACGTAATGCCACTAAATGCATGCTATTATGAGTAAGGATATAATGTTTGGAAATGGTTTTCGAATGTCTGTCGTGAAATTGCACGTTTACCTTTCCTTTATAATCACCATGTTTTGCTGGTTCTTCATGTGGTACTAGTTGCTCATTTTTCCCTTTTTCCTTTTTGTTAGGATTAAAACGCTCGACAAATGTTTCTGTCATGAAACAGTTGAGGAAATTGTTGATGCTTTGGTAAGCAACATCTGCTATATTACATACTTTTTAAAGCTTTTCACTGACTGGGAAAAAATCATGTTTCCCATTTTTTCTTAACCAGTCTCAATCATGCTCCAGACATGAATATGTTTACTTCATGTCAACTTTCAGCAATATCTCGAAATTGATATAGTTGAGAAGTTATTTTAAATATCAAATTTCTATATTCATGTGAAGATTGATGGAGTAAAATGAAATATGTGCTGCCCTTTTCATCTCTAAAATCCATATTGTGCCGTAATTGTCTGTTTCTGAAGATTTTTATCTGGTAGGAAACTGAAGCTGGAAGAACACAAGATCCATGGAGCTTTTTAACATTGAAGAAACTCAAAGAGGCCTCGCCTTTGAGCTTGAAAGTCGCCTTGAGATCTGTAAGTCAAACTGAAGTTAAACTAACCTTTAGAGTTATCGCAGTTTATGTTTTAACTCATGTAAGTTCCTGATCAAGATCCGAGAAGGGAGATTCCAAACTCTTTACCAGTGCATCATCCGCGAGTACCGGATGTCACTACAAGGATTCTCGGGAAATATTACCAGCGATTTTCACGAGGTATGAATTAAATGTGCACTGTGGTTCTGTCATATTGGATTTCGTCATTCTGAGGGTTTTTTCTGTCACTTAATCTTAGGGGGTTCGGGCACGATTGGTTGAAAAAGACCATACTCCAAAGGTACATCCAATCCTTGCCATCCTTCTTAAGTTTTGATACGCTAATCCACTAATTTACCGTGATTATTACTCTAATTTCTCAAGTTCAACCCGATCTTTTCTGACCGCATGCTTTCAAATTTTGCTTGACATTTATGAAATGCAGTGGAACCCTCCAAGCTTGGAGCTGGTAACTAAAGACATGGTGGATGAGTACTTTGCTCCAATATCTGCTCTCGAACCAGAACTCGAGCTTCCAACCAAGCAGCGAGAAGCATTTGTCTGATTACCTCGGGTGCTCGTGTAGATCGTCTGTATTTACTTTGGTCCCGACCCCAGATCATTCTTGAAGAACCCACATTTCCATTACATCAGCGACAATGCCAGAGATTCTGATTCTTAGGTATCCAGTGGTAGGCATGTTATATGCAAGGAGGAAGCACATAGTGCTTCTGTATCAGTATAGACATGCTGCCAATTATTTTTGCAGAATGTGTTCGCAACAGTGACTCGATCCGTAAACCTGCCTTATAAATTTTACAGCAGTAACAAACTTTCGTCTTTGTCCCTTCACAGGAGGACATTGCTGACTAATGTGCATTAGTTTGGCACGAAATCTAATTTAAAATGTTAAATTTTGATGTATATTCAAGAAACTTGTTTTACTCCTCTCCTCTCCTCTTTGTCTATGAGTGGCATCATAATTTTAGTCATTTGAATTTATGGTGAGTAAATAAAATGAATTGATTTTTTTTAAAAGTAGAATGATTGAATGTAAATAATCAAATATTGCTATAATAGAAAAAGTGCCACTCTTGAAAAATCATTTTTGTCCCTTTTAAACAGGCGCCGAAATATATGATGCTAGTGTTAAATTTATAATCTAAAATACCGTACTTCCTCTGTCCCAGTTTAAGCGGTACATTTTTTTGGTCAACTTTCTCAAGACACATCTGACCATAAATTTTAACCAGTATAGAGACACAAATATCATTATGTGAGATATCATTGCATTCTCTGCATGATGTATTTTTTAAACATCAACTTTTAATACACCATTATTATACATAAATAAAATTATCGTTGATCAAACATGATATGAAAAGGTTGATAAAAAAAATGTGCAGTAAGATTTAAGAATCTCTGTCACTGCACAGATTCACAGCACAGCGCTGACAGAAAATCACATGTGCATCTTCAGATTCTTCACCCACCCCATATGAATGAAAACACACTTTTTAATTCGGTGAATATATACCAACTTCAATGCAAAGCTTAAACCCTCCACATAATTTTTTGAATGGTCAAAATTACACATCCCAATTTGACGTCCTATAACCCATTTTTTCCAACATATTTGCAAAACATGTCCGCAAAATTCAGGACGAATTTTATATTACCGTAAGTTTGAGGTGTAGTACTCGCTCCGTTACGTCTGAATATGCACATTTTCTACTCACTCTGGTCATAATATACATTAGCATCAAAGCAATGGGCACACTTTTTTTTTTATAAAAAAAGTAAAATGATCAGAGGATATTGTATTGGAAGAGTAAAAAAGTAAATTAAGAGGATGAAAACAATCTTAATTTTATCAAAAAAAAAGTGTCAATATTAAAATACCAAACAAAAAATGAAAATGTACCAATATTTAGAGACCGAAGGGAGTATTTTAATTTGTTTCAGACGAATTTAAACGGCATAATTTTGGGGGAAACCATCTTTTCATAAGCATGTAGAAAGACGGGGTCGAATTAAAATTATAGGAAGGTAAAAAAAATTTAGTTGCAATATTAAAATTTTATTATGCAACATGCATTAGTTATAAGAGGTCGTTTGGTATGCGGTGAGTTATATGGTAAATATAAATTTTTGGGATTTTAAATTTTCTTAAGTTGTTTGCTGGCAGAAAATATTAAAAAACGTGGAAACTTACAATTGTGGAGCAAGTTAAAGTTCTACCAAGCACCCCCAGGTCATTCAAAATCATTTTATTGTGATTTCACTTCCTTTTTTTCCCCAGTTTGGATCCTCTATGCCACTTTTTCTACACCAACGCCACAACTATACCAACATCATTTTATGTGTTTTGGAAGTAATATTTTACTTTTTACTTAATTTTGTAAGATAATTCGACGTTTTATGTCTTTTGAAAATAATATTTTACTTTTTATTTTTTTTCACGTAATTTTGTAAGATAGTTCGACATCGTTTTTTGTCTTTTGGAAATAATATTTTACTTCTTTACTTTTTCACATAATTTTGTAAGATAATTCGATTTTATCTTTCATTCCTTTGTTTTATTCCAATATTTACCCATTCCACAATCTAATAATGAAAATTAAAAATATTAAAAATAATTTAGAGAAAAGTGTGTTTTTAACTCCATATTTTGGTCGAGAGTGCATAAATGACCTTGTAAAACATAAAAGTACAAAAATAAACCCTAAATTCTGTTGACCAAAGTGTGCAAAAATAAATGACCTTAGAAAAATTAACGGAAAAGATACTAATAGCTCTCAAATCCCTCCCTCATCTCTGTCTTCACTGCCTAAACCCACCACCCTTCCTCTCCTCCCACCCAAGCTCACCACCTCTCATCTCGCCGACAAACACCACTACATCTCCCTCCTCCCGCTTGAACCTGCCACCCTATCCTCTCAGGAATGCCCTGCCAACTCTCCAGATTGGGACAAATCACGTTCCGTCGCCACCGGTCTGCAACCCACCACCTCTCATTTCATCGTTTAATCATTTTGTTCGTTCTTAAATTGAAGAATGATTTTTTTTGCTCCAATTTTTATTGCTCGGTGGGGTTAGGATCGATGGGGAATGGGGAATCGACGGAGGGCGCCAATGGGGGTTAGGGAATCGATCGAGGGAATCCATGGGGTGCAAGGGGCGTCGGTGGTGGATGAGAAGGAGGGGCCGGCGCTGGTGGGTGAGGAGAAGGAGTTTGGCTGGGAAACTTTGAAACGGCGGAGGATGCGGTATAAAGAAGCAAATGTGAAGAATAGTAGTATGAAACTCTGTGTTTAATTTGAAGTTTTGGCGGAAATTGGATTTCAATAAACCATTTTTTTATGTTTTTGAACTTCAAGGATTAATTTGAAGCTTTGGTTTTTTGTGTTTATTGAAATTTAAGTTGTAAAATGGTTTTGGCAGCAGTTGGCGACGACGGGCGGCGGTCAACGGTAGAGGGCAGCAGTCAACGGTAGCGGGAGGCGGTCAATGGCGGTGGGCGACGGTCAGTGGGCGGCTGCAGGTTTAGGGTGTTTGAAGTTGGAGAAGACAAAGCTTAGGGGGTATAATGGTCATTAGATATTTAGTTTAAAGTTTAGGGGTATTTTTGTCTTTTCATAAATGGTCAATACCGGAATTGCCTCGGTCAATGCCTGAATAGTGTGAATTGGGTAAAACTGCATATTTTGATTAAAAATAAGGTTATTTCTGCACTTTCAGATTTTACAAGGTCATTCTTGCGCTTTCTCAATCTTATAGGGTTATTTTTGCACTTTTCCCAATAATTAAAAATGATAAAATATAATTTATTATTTATTGTCTTAAAATTTGGGTGAGTTAAGATATGACTCAATTTCTTTTTCAATGTTGAATGTTTGAAAATTAGTTCCTAACATGTTATCATTAAAAAAATTTAAAAATGTTTGAAGATTGTGATATGTGAATGTTGAAAAAATTGTTATAGTTGACTTTTGTAGGAAATATATGAAGTAAATCAAACAACATCCATGTTAATAAATCCTAGAAAATACATATTCCTTCACTTGCAACCAAACAAATCTTTTGTATTTCCCATAAATTTGATTAGGGATTGAACGTCAAATGAAAATTCCTCTATGAATTGAATTCCTACACAAACCAAACAACCTCTAAGTTTATAACCCGATTAACGCAACTCAAAAATTTTATTTTGATTTCTTCTAATATGCAGTTTAAATCTTGTTTTTCTATAACTTATGGAAATATCGTCTTTCAAGTGATGGACTCAATGTACGGACTTTTTTTTTAGAAAAAAAATTAACATGTCTTTTGACATACCTATTCCTGAAGAACTAAAACTTTACAATTATCCCTCGCTAACACCACTTGTTCCACAACTCCTCTGCACTCTCACTCCTCTATTCAATGTCAATAAAAAAGAAAGTAGAAAACCTACGCTTACAAACTCACAAAGTTTTCACAAAATTCACACTCCATTAACCCAAATCTTCCAGAAAAACCCAACTTTATTTGGTGATTTGGGGTTTTCAAGATAAAATCCACCTTGTTCATGCTATATCAACTGGGATTTTGCAATGGGTGTTGTTATTTACACCCACCTTTAGTGCGGTGGAGGTGAAAATAACCTCGGTGTAATAAAAAGGTTGGTAGACCATATGGTGTAGATAGAATGAAAGACTATTTGCACCCACCCGTAGTCAAACTTAATACTTTATTGCGTATAGAAAGTTGTGTACTAATTTTATATTTAATCCTGATTGTTTATACTTTTCGTATATATAAGGTAAATGTTTATACTATTCGTATTAATGTTTTATTGGATAATTTTTATAAAATTTTATTT
The DNA here is from genome assembly GCA_032355705.1 of Rubia peregrina. Taxonomy (NCBI): domain Eukaryota; kingdom Viridiplantae; phylum Streptophyta; class Magnoliopsida; order Gentianales; family Rubiaceae; genus Rubia; species Rubia peregrina. Next base: position 5,726,004 of record JAULKK010000008.1, read on the forward strand.
AGTAAATTAGCCAACAAACAATGGTAAATATCATCGGATACCACAGTTTAAATCCTCGTTAATAAATAAAATTAATAAAATATATGTTAAAAAATTGGTTAGTATCACCCAGCCAACTCCGACTCGTATTCAATATCCAATACTATAAAATAAATAGGTCAATGTTAGTAAAATAGTTAGATTGGTTGGTTTAGACGGTAAAATAGGAAATTGTGTTCAAAGTTATTGGTAATATCAGCTATAAATTTAAATTAGGATGAAATTCATAGGTTAATTAACCAAACCTATAAAATAAGTCGGTCAATATAGTAAAATGGTTAGATTGGTTGTGTTGGACGGTAAAATTGAAAATTGTGTTCAAAGTTCTTGGTAATATCAGTGTTAAATTTAAATTTAGAATGGTATAAAATCCATGGATGGTAGTCCTCTTGCGAGGTGAAAGTTGTTCTATATAAGTGGGGAGGAATTCACGTTTAAATGCATACGAAGTAAACGTACATATGCAACACATTCTGATGCATCCCGTATGAGATAGATAAGAATCCATATCTACACATCCACCCTAAAGGTTAAGAATATGAATTCTATGAATATGAATTCTTGGATAGAAGATTTGATGAGTTATCCTTATCAGAACCATCAACCATATTATCACGAGGTAATATATTTTTTCTACTAAATTTATTCGTGTATGTAGTAGGATTACAGGACTACCATTATCATTTTATTTTTTATATTTATTATGTTAAATTTTGTATTAAAGTTTTTTGTTTGTTCATATTAGGATGAAGATGCGAGTGAATTGGCTGACCACGGTGAAAATGAAAATGATGACGAAGGCCACCTAAACCCTGAGATTGCTAGTGAATTTTCCACCAACATGGTAAAGTTTTTAAACTGTTATACTTTATTTATTATGATTATGACATACTTATTTTTTGACACAAATTTTTATTTTCTATTTAAATTTTTTAATTTATTTTAAATAAAATAATTGTTCTTGAGATTGCATGTAAATTTTCTACACTAACTATTATAATATATTCATTTTTGAGAATTGAATAATATTATATATTAACAAATTAAATGCTCATAACTTATATTGTATATTTTAATAGAATAATCTATTCTTCGGTAGCATGTGAATTTTCTACTGGTACATGGTAAAACATTAAATAAGATTACAATTTATTTATTTTGGATATTGCATAGTATTTTCCACCATAAATAATTTGTAACATATTAGGCTTATTTATTCACAATAAATTAATGTGTTTTCGATATTTATTTTAAATATATTCTCTACTAACATGGTTAATTATTATATATTATGTTATAGAATACTGAATAATTTTGTTTGTAAAATAATTTTTTATTAGACTTTCGAATCTCGTGAAGATTTGATTAAGTGGGTGCAAGAAAGGGGACGAGATCTCGGATATGTTATTGTGATCAAAAGGTCCCGGACTAAAGTTCCTACTATTATATTTCAATGTGATCGTGGTGGTACATATGAGCCGAAAAAAGAATCATCGAAGAATACTGGTACCAGAAAAATTGGTTGTCCATTCGAAATGGAGGGGAAATACAT
>JAULKK010000008.1:5850929-5861718 GCA_032355705.1 Rubia peregrina
ACGAATTCAAGATATGGGGGCGAAATCCGAAATTGTTTTCTAATTTTTTTATTTTTCTTTAGGGGCAAAACAATTATTTCCTTTGAATCCGATAATGAACAAATTGATCAATTTTCCAGGTGTCACCAGGGGTACAAATGCAATTTCAAAAAACTAGAGGGTATATATGCACAAAACAAGGAACTGAGGGGCATAAATGCACATTTTTCTTTATATTAATTGCATAACATACGCTGCCTAAAGTTTAGCCTACCAAAAAAAAATACTATGTGTTAATATTTTTAAATTATATTTAGACAATATATATATATATAATATTTTAATGTCATTTTTAAAATTTTCATAAGTAGTTGAAAACTATTTTATTTAATTTCATGATAGTTGATAAAACTAATGAAATTTAAATTAAATCTGATAAATTTATAGTGGTTAATAATGTTGGGGAATAGAAATCAGGAAATCATAGATTTATTTTCATATTTCAAAATATAAATACAATTTTTAAAAAATAGATTTACTTTTAAAAATTATACAATTTATATACTTATTAGGACGTAAACAAGTAAAATACAGAGTATGATTTAGCAATACCCATAAACATTTATATATATTTTTGATTAAACTGATCAATGGTTAACCCTTGCTTAACTTTCCTTACATAAGGATTGATAAAAAAAGGTTTGACTTTCACTGATCAACGTTCAACCCTTACTTGATTTTCCACAAATAAGCCCTGATAAAAATGTCTGATTTATATGATCAAAGGATTCTTGCATTTTCATTAATAAGCACTGATAAAAAAGTTTGACTTTAACTGATTAACTATCAACCTTACTTGACTTTCTACATATAAGCATCAATAACAATGTTTGACTTTCTCTGGGTTTGACTTTCACGAGTAAGGTTAATCGTTTATCAGTTAAAGTCAAACATTTTTATCAGTGCTTATTTATAAAAAGTCAGGTGAGGTTATCCGTTTATCAGTTAAAGACAAAGTCAAGTATGGTTGACTATTTATTAGTTAAACCCAAACCTTTTTATCAATGTTTATATGTGAAATGTCAAGTAAAAGTGACGGTTGATCAAATAAAGTCAAACATTTTTCATCTCATCATATATATTGAAAGTCAAGTAAAGATTGACTGTTGATAAGAGAAAGTAAAAAAAAAATTGTCGGTGCGTATATGGAAAGTCAAGAAGGGGTTGACTGTCGTTCTATTAAAGTACTGCCATTTTATCAATACGTATATACTGAAAGTCAAGTAAGGATTGACTATTTATTAGTTAAAATTAAACATTTTCATTAGTGCTTATGTATAGAAAGTAAAGTGAGAGACACCCACGGGTGTTCCCCAGCGGTTGGGAGTTGGTTCATCTGCTCCAATGGTCAGTGATTCGAAACTCGACAGCGGCAGTGTGGGGATTTCATGAGTTTACCGGTACCGGGCCCCCATGTGCGGGCCTATGGGCTGTGGCAGGGGTTCCTTGTGCGCACCGAGTATGGCCGGCCAACGATCCTGGCGCTGGGCTACTGTGAATTTACCTCATCCACCAAGACATGTGGTGTCGGACAGGTGGGGGCGCTGCGGGCGAGCGTCATCGCCTTTTTGCTCCAAAGGAATGCATTATCTGTAACACCCACGGGTGTACCCAGCAGTTGTGAGTTGGTTCATCTGGTCCAATGCTCCAAAAGGAATGCATTATCTATTTCCAATTGAAATTATTTAATTTTAAAAAAATAGTTATTTAATTTAATTAGAGGTAGAATAGATATTATTTTATTTCCGTTTTCTTTCGGAAGAAATGTAATTTAGTTTGGGTTCTTAACTTTGTATATATTCCACACGGAGAGGATATATACCAGTTTTGGAGTTTCCGTAATACAGTTAGAGTTTGTTAGTTAATATATTATTAGTTATAGTGCCTTGAAACTCAGGCAGCCGCATGCACTGATTGATCTTTCGGAATCAAAATTTTGCTCCATTGGATTGCGCAGACCTGGGAACAAATTTGAATGCAACATTGGTTTGGTTTGTTTTCTTTAACTTCGCTTTTGTTTTATTAATTATGTTATATTATTATATTATTTATTATTTAGTTTAATCATTACACAAAGTCTTGTTTTAGGCAGCCTAAACTTTAGAACAGGGATTATAATGCAATAATAAGAAGTTTCATTTATGATGGGGTTTTAAAAAATATTTGTTGAAAAATTTAAGGACCTACTGTGCAATTATAAAAATAATATATATCACAAAAAATCAGAATTTCATTTTCCATTTTTTGTCTCGCTGATCGGCAACCACCACCTGATAACCACCACCAGATGCCTAAATTTTGACGGAATCTTGCCGATCTGCTCTTCCGTCTAATTTCCGCCGCCTACGCTTCCGATCTCCGTCGCAAAACCTTTGCCTTCTGCCCAAGCTCGTCGGCACGTCGATTCGTGGTGATTCTCCGGAGTCGAGTCTGCGGCAGCGGAGGTTACGCCACGATGAGTCCACGACTGATCTAGGGATCGCAGAGGTCACTGGCTGAATTAGAGAGTCTCGACGATGCGAGACGATCAATTGCAGATCGATCAATCGATCGCTGACTGAATTGCAGACGATTAATTGCAGAATCTCGACGATCGCTGGCTGAATTGCAGATTGATCGGAGTTCGATCGCGACGGCGATGCAAGGCGAGGTGACACAGAGACGACGGGGCGACACACAGAGATGGCGAGGCAACACTTTGAAACGGTGAGGTGAAGCTCTGAGATGGTGAGGCGGTGCTTTGAGATAGCGAGGGAACAGTCAGAGACGGTGCAAAACGATGCAGTCTTCCTTCAGGCGCGTGATCCACGCATCTCGGTGAAGAAGGAGACCGTGAGTCCAGACACGAGTGGAGGCGATGGACGGTGGCGACCGAGGCAGCGGATGATAGCGACAGTGGAGGTGGATACCTGAGCTTCGGCTCATGAGAGGTGTGTTTTAATGTTGTGTTTTATGGGATTTTTCAAAAAGTTTTGAGGTTTGATATTTTGTTGACTGAGATTGTGTCATGAATGATTATTTGGTCTTGTGGTTAGTGCTCTTGTTGCTGAGGTATGAGGTCAGGGGTTCGGGTCTTTCTATAATCTTTATTTTGAAGAATTTTATGTTCTTGATGTATATGATGAGGTTTAATATTATTTGAGTGAGTGTATGTTCAATAAGAGTTTATGGTGCAGTGGTTATTGCCTCAGGCTTTGAGGTTATTGACTCAGGTTCAAACCTCACCGGGGCCTTTTTTTTAAAGAATTTTTTATTCTTGAGGTACTGTAACTTTGTTTTGATGTTTGTACCTTTTATTATTATTATTATTATTATGTTGATGCTATTGAATATTCGTGTGAAGTTTAATTGATATGAGTTGATGTTTTGTCCTGTTTTGGGTGATGTGGATTGATGTTTGCAGTTTATTTTTAAAATTTTCTCATATTGATGTTTTTCATTTTCTAGCTGATGTTTTTCATTTTCATTTTCCAAACCCCATGTGCGATGGTTTAATTATTTTTTAAAAAAAATAGAAAATATAATGTAACAGAATTGGAATAGGTCCTTTTTAGACTAGATATTTAAAATTGAAACATTCATCATGGAATGTTGAGTGATATATATATATATATATATATATATATATGTGTGTGTTCTTTTTATTTAAAAACATCTTCTTTTCTTTAACATCAGCCTTTTAGAATGTCAATATCAAATTAGCAATACTATTCATAAGTGAGCTGATGGTAAAAATAACTTAAATAATACATAGGTCGTGCTGCTCGTGCGTTTTTCCCCTCCCATTTGAGAAAAATGACAGTAGAGGCACCCATTTTTAGATAAAATTATAGGTTTTGTTTTCCTTTTTGTAAATTATTTACATTATTGAGAAAAATTAATTGATCCCTATAAATTATTAGCAGGTTTAAGTGAGTCAACATTTACTCAACAATTCTAGTGATGATAGTGTCACCACTGAGAAGCTTGTAACATTATAAACAAAAACGACAAAAGATATGGTGATTATGATTGGATTGGTGGTGCTCAAGCTAACATGGTCAAAAGGATGTGTTGGAGAAAAAACTGGAAGACTTTTTTTTTGAAAAAACATTAATTTACCTCAAAAGTTTTAAAATTATAAATTTTGAAATCTCGATACCTGACTGATTCGTTGATTTCATTACAATGTGTTATGTCCTAAAAGAAACCATAATATGAAAACGTTTTTAGAATGTACAGTGTAAAAACATGAACGAAACCTATACTTTTGTCTAAAAGTGACTGTCATTCTCTCCGTCCTATTTTGTGTCATTGAATTTTATTTTTCTCCATTATTATATCATATGTTTACATGGCATTCTAGGCATCAACTACGAAGACATTCTTTCCATTATGCTTTTTTTTAATCAACTTTCCATTACGTTTTTTTTATTATCAACTTTCCATTATGCTAGTATTTCCGTTCTCTTATTATTTATAGTCACGTCCAACCGAAATAAAATATTTCATTTCAGTGTATTCTGACTAAGTCCTACTTTCAAATGACTAAATTGTAACATTTTATGATTTTTTTACTAATATCAAAGCAGTCCAACCTAGTTCAACATATTTCAATGCATTCGTCCATTTAAAGTCAGTTTCTTTGATTCCAATCCTTCTAATTCTAATTCTAATTCAATCTAAGCTCGTCAACCTATTATCATTGAGTCCGTTGTAAGACCGTCTTATGGCGAGACGGGGTGCAAACTACAAATAATGTAAATAATTAATAGAAGCTTTTAAATTTTGGGGTTTAAAACATAAATATACTATTTTCGGGGTCTTCTTCTTTAACCTTAAACATATAATAAAAAGAGAAAGTTTCAGGAAAGGTAGTCTTTCCATAAACTTATGGACAGTCCACAGTTGCTTTTACTTTAAATGTTGTAATTTTTTTATAAATTTAAATATTGTATTTTAAAATTTAAGACAAGTAATAATATGTACTTGAATGTTAAAATATAAAATATATAATGTAAAAATTATTTTTTGAAAAATTTAAATTTAATATGTAATTTAACAAATGCAGTGTGAAGGTAAAAAAAAGTGGTCAGTCCATAGGCTTATGGACATGCTGTCTGTTGAAACACACTCTAATAAAAATATCACATGAGATATTATTAGATTTTTTTGAAACTCAGATATTATTAGATTCATCTTAGGCAAAGTCTTGGGAAAGATCGTCTTTCTATAGAATTATGAAAAGACGAGGTTTAATTAGAATAATAAAATGTAGAAGGTCTTAGTTGCAATATTAAAATTTATTATACAATGTGTAATAATTATAAAGTTTATAACCCGATTCATGAAACACGGAAAGTTTATCTTCCTTTCTTCTAATTTGCTCTTTAAACCTTGGTCTTTCTATGACTTATGAAAATACCGTCTTTTAACATTTATTTTCTAAATATCAATTTTATTATGTAGAGTTGTTATGTAAATAGAGACATTGAAAATCAAACATGATCATTGACTACCGTTAAAAAATAAATAGTAGTACATCATTACTAATGAGATGGAGGAGTATTATAAAAAATATTTTTAAAAAAAGAAGGAAAAAAGCCAGCCCACCTACCACTTGGGGCACGTGACCAATACGCTATCAGGATTGTAGTTCTATAAATCAGAATCGTCGGTTGGAACTCGCAAGCAGTTGGGTGCCTATATTCACTCCCAAAGGCCTAAGCTCTCTCGCTTCTTCCCTTTCCACTTGCTGTTGGGTTCCGCTTGTCGTCAAGGTACGTACCAGTACCCAGATTCTGCTGCTGTTTTCCAAGTTCCTGCTCTTACTGGCCTGTCAGATCTGATTTCAGTCTCTGTTCCTAGTTTGATTCAGATCTGTAATGGGTTTTGTGGGCTTTGCTTGTTTTTGGATTGTTTGGAAACTGATACGAGTTTAATTATGCGGAGATGGTGTTTGATTTTGCTTCATTAATGCTGTTTTGACTGTAGGTTTTATGATCTATATGTATGAGATTGAACTGAGTTGCTCGTAGTATGCTATACTGAAATTTTAAGAATGAAATCTCTTGTTTTTGGATCTGTGTTTTTTTTAAAAATTTGAAATTCAACTTGTGTGTTTGGAAGCATATACTGGTCCACCTTATCTGATATGTTGAAGGAATCTGTAGCCTTTTGATTCCCATATGGAATGGAATGGAATGGATACTAGTGTGATGTGATCTGTCTCTGCCTTTATCCGTATTCTTTCGTGTATTGGGGATGGATTTGTTCTCGAATTCGATTCTTGTTTATATAGTCTGAGTGGATGTAATATGGTGTTGCAGATTTAGAGAACATGGATACCTTCTTGTTCACATCTGAATCTGTCAACGAGGGTCACCCCGACAAGCTCTGCGATCAGATTTCTGATGCCGTTCTGGATGCCTGCCTCGAGCAAGATCCTGACAGCAAGGTTGCATGCGAAACCTGCACCAAGACCAACATGGTGATGGTTTTTGGGGAGATCACCACCAAGGCCAATGTGGACTACGAGAAGATTGTTCGCGACACTTGCCGCGAGATTGGGTTTGTGTCTGATGATGTTGGCCTTGATGCTGATAACTGCAAGGTCCTAGTTTACATTGAGCAGCAGAGCCCGGATATCGCTCAGGGAGTCCATGGTCACCTCACCAAGCGCCCCGAGGAGATTGGAGCTGGTGATCAGGGACACATGTTTGGGTATGCTACTGATGAGACACCCGAGCTTATGCCTCTTAGCCATGTTCTTGCAACTAAGCTTGGTGCCCGTTTGACTGAGGTTCGCAAGAACGGAACTTGCCCTTGGTTGAGGCCTGATGGCAAAACTCAAGTCACTGTTGAGTACTACAACGACAATGGAGCCATGGTCCCGGTCAGGGTCCATACCGTCCTGATTTCCACTCAGCACGACGAGACTGTCACCAACGATGAAATTGCCAAGGACCTCAAGGAGCACGTGATCAAGCCTGTGGTTCCCGAGAAGTACCTTGATGAGAAGACCATCTTCCATCTCAACCCATCTGGCCGTTTTGTCATTGGTGGCCCTCATGGAGATGCTGGCCTCACCGGCCGGAAGATCATCATCGACACCTATGGAGGATGGGGAGCACACGGTGGTGGTGCCTTCTCTGGAAAGGACCCGACCAAGGTGGACAGGAGTGGTGCCTATGTCGTGAGACAAGCTGCAAAGAGCATTGTCGCGAGTGGACTAGCTCGCAGGTGCATCGTACAAGTGTCCTATGCCATTGGTGTCCCCGAGCCACTGTCTGTGTTTGTCGACACCTATGGAACTGGGAAGATCCCCGACAAGGACATCCTGAAGATTGTGAAGGAGCACTTTGATTTCAGACCCGGGATGATTTCCATCGACCTGGACTTGAAGAGGGGTGGAAATGGCAGATTCTTGAAGTCGGCCGCCTATGGCCATTTTGGAAGAACCGACCCGGATTTCACCTGGGAAGTTGTCAAGGACCTCAAGTGGGAGAAGCCTCAGAACTAGTGTGTCACAAAGAATGTTTTTAACTGTCTTATAGCTTGTTTGTAGCAACTGTTATTCCGGAAGGTTTAGCAGTATGCCATGTTGCTTGCTTTGTGTCTTGTGTTTCTTTGAATGATGACCTTGTTCTACCAGGGCCCCACAGTTCTATTGTTTGGTTTATGGCTTCTTGTTTCTTGTAGTTAAGATATAAGAATGTTATTACTTTGTTCATTTCTTTGTGAGTTTGTTCTAATTTCCTTTTGCCAGTCTTATGTTGTTTGTTCTACTTTCATACACATGGCACCTTACCTACACATACAAACATCCTGCACACAGTGGCAGAACTAGATCAAAATGTGAGGAGGGGCAGGGCGGATCCTGGGCGAGGAGGGGCGGGACAGGGTGGATCCTGGACGAAGGGGATGTATATTTACCCTTCATTCACCGGAGGTTGGGAGCGGCCGCATCGGCTCGCCCCAGTTCCGCCGTTACCCGCACATGAAAGAATTTCTTTACTTCTAAGGAAAGTTTCATGGTAGCTGGGAGTTATGGGTGGAGAAATGTTTAGTATGAAATTTTGGGAAGAAATACAATTTACTGATTTTCAAAAAAAAATCAAATTTTTAATTGAGTTTTATAAATAGACCCTAAGATTATTCTTTCTTTATTAGACCGAGTTTCCCCTCCAAACCTCACGTGAGAAATTTCACGATGTTTACTTTAACAAGGCATTCTCTCAAATTCATCAATAATGGCATCCTTTAATTGTAAAATATTTTTTCATAACATATTTAACCATCAATAAATTTACTTACATACAATAATAAATTATAAAATATTATCATTTACTAGTGGAGTGCCATCGCCGGGGGCGGACCTATGTGGTGCCATGGGGTAATCATGGTTACCCCATGGAAAAAGAAATAGGAGGGAATCAGTATATGGTTACCCCATGTAATTTTTTTTACAATTAATATTAAGTATATATATTTATATATTAATGGTTACCCCATTGAAAATTTTCTGGATTCGCCACTGACCATCGCTCATTGCGCGATATTATTAAGTAAAATATTAGGATTAAGTTTTTCGTACGGGTTGTGTTTTACATTTAAATTTAAAATAAAGAATTTAATTAAAATTTAAAGTTTAGTCATCTAAGAAAAACTATATGAGATAGTTAGAAATCATTAAATATTGAATACAATTAAATTTTGATTATTTTTATAATATTTCATTCAAATTATTTTTAAAAATAGTTATTTGTTTGTTGAGATTAATGTTAAATGGTTATCATAATTATATGTATCTCATTTCCATAAATAAAAGTAAATATCAAATGACATTATTAGTCTCACTAATTATAAAATGTCATCATTTAACAGTTAGTCAGTCTAACAAGACTTTGTCATGCATAAATTAATAAATAATATATACATATTTATATTATAAGTACTCCATCAATGTATTAAAAAAATCCAACCATTTTGTTATTTCATATTATGTGTTTCTTTAAATTTTCTTTAGTGATTTATATACATATAGTACAATGAGATATTTATGGTTTTAATTATATCTTAAGAAATTATATATTTTAACAAGTTATGATTGATTATATATGTCAGAATAAATCAGTTAGATGATGAGATTTGATTTTATCTTGTTGACTAGTTAGAGTTATATTAGAACTAGTTTACCTTCATGTTTTGTACTCTCTATTTATTCTCTTCTTGATCAATAATAATAATTATGGGAAATCACTCTTTCATAGTATCATAGCATGTCTGATCCTTAGACCTAATTTTTTCCCTCCACTCTCTCTTTATTTCTCTCTTTCTTTCTTCATCACTATAATAGCCTTCCCGCCGATCACTTTATGACCAAAATCCGGTCAATTCCCGGCGTTATCTCCAGCCAGTTTTCGGTGTCAAATTTCGGCCAGATTCTGGCATCACTTCGGAGAGTTTTTGTTGTTCTTCTTCAATTCTTGGCTGAAGTGTTCTTCTCCCTGTGTCATCGCAATTATCAGATCCGGCGACATCCCTCTTATCCGCCCCCTCCAGCTTCTCCGGCGTTTCTCTGATCGGCCTTCTCCTCGACAGTAGAGTTCAAGTTCCTCCAGGTCTTTGCCGGCTACTCAAGATCTATGGTTGTCTCTCTTCTCCAGCACAAATCGAACCAGTCTTTTCCGATCCATATTTCACCGACAAAGTGAAAAGCTTCGCTGGCGTTTCTCTCTTCTCTGATCGACTCAGTAGCACCTGTGAATCTTTTTCCTTGACGCGTCCACTCACGCGCGACTAGCCAGCACGTGTGCATCATCTTCCCTGGCACGTCAGTTTCACGCGCGCTTCTTTCCAAGTTCCTGTCAACCTCGCTTCATTATTGGACCGAGTTGATATTTGTGTTTTGCTAAAAGTTGGTATACTTCTACATTGCAGTATGGTTCATTTCACTGGTATTTCAGAATTTAAGCATCATCGCTCCTCGTGGATTTTAGATTTTGGTGCCACAAAATACATGGCATCGTCCCTTGCTGGTGTTGATCATGTCACACCTTATCATGGTTCGTCCGACGTATATGTTGGTAATGGTTTTCAACTCCCTATTACTCATGTTGGTGATTCCCGGATTTCTAAATCCTTGTCACCTTATGATGTACTCATTGTGCCTAATATTACTAAAAAATTACTTTCGATCAGCAAATTAACTCGAGATTTAAATGTTGTTGTCTGACTTAATGATCGCTTATTTGTTATTCAGTATAAAATATCTAGTGAAACACTGTGTCAAGGTCATAATGAATATGGGTTCTATGTCTTAGATTATGATGCATCTGCTTTACTGTCTACTGTGGAGTCTAATATTCACGCGCGTCTTTTGAAATCTGGCATGCTCGGCTTGGTCATGTTCCACATTCTGTTATTGTTGGTTTGCGTAATTCTGGATCCTTAGCTATCTCATCGATTTTGCCTAAACTCACCCTTTGTTAGCCTGCGAAAAGGCTAAGGGGAAACGTTTATCTTTTCATATAAATGATAAACGTGCTGCTAGGGTACTTGATCTGGTTCATTGTGATTTATGGGGGGGACCTCTCCTATTTTTTCTAGTTGATGGTTTTTCCTACTATGCCCTTTTCATTGATGATTATTCTCAGCTCTCGTGGTTTTATCCGATGCGCCGCAAGTCTGATTTTTGGGATGTTTATCGCTTATTTGAGGCTTTTGTGGAGAACCAGTTCTCTTCCACCATTAAGGTGTTTCAGAGTGA
>JAULKK010000008.1:5861818-5872275 GCA_032355705.1 Rubia peregrina
TTAAGGAAAAAGTCTCGCCAATCTCTTGGGAAACGAACTTGCTCGCAGCTATACTGGTCGGTATGCCCATACCGACCGCAGAATCCTGATCTGAAAATTCAGCTTAGAGCTCGATTTATTTTTGGTGTAAAACGACGCACCAACTCACATTATGAAAATTATGAAATTACTAAATATTACGATGTGAAATATTACTAAATAAGAAAAATGTGCAAAATCATGAAAACTCACAATGTGAAGAAATTAAATATGATATTACTAATTAAATAAGAAAAATGTGCAAAATCATGAAAAGTCATGTTACGAATATTATATGAACTTACTAAATATTATGAAGATTGTGAGATACTACCAAATAAGAAAAACGTGCAAAATCATGAAACGTCAATAAGAAGATTATGATTTCATAAATATTACTAAATAAGAAGATAATGAAGATGATTTCTTGTCAACAGTTAAAATATTACTAAATATTATTGTTGACAAATATCTTAAGTCCACGTAATCAAGTTATCAATGACAAATTATCCGTGAAACATTGATAATTTCATTTCATTGTTTAACTGTATTTATAGTAGTTTAAATGAGTATTTTAGCTATATGTCCGCTAAACCCTTCTGTCGTAGAGAGCTGCACCCCTTCTTCTTCAAACTTTTTTCCCATTTTTCCATTAGGGGAGATGGGGAATAACAGTTTATTTTAATTCATATTTTTTTGTTATTGAATAAGTGTGAGATTTGTCTCTACGGATTAGTTTTGTTCTTCGACCTGATCGATTAGATCGTTGTATTCATGATGATAACTCAAATTAATTGTTCATGTTGATGTATTGTTCCGAATCTGTTTGTACAGATCGTGTGATCTCAATTTTGTTTGTGATTTTATTTTTGGGTTTTCATAAACCTGGGTTCGTCAGATATGTGTTTGTCAGATATGTGTTTTTCAAGGTGTTTACAGTTTGGACAACATAGATCGTTGTTGGATCAAGTGGTGTTACAGTTGTAGAAGATCCTTGTTTGGCACCGTGATATTGATGCATGATATGCTCCTCTCTGCCAATTGGTCATGATTTTCGCGGGAAGCAAGTTAGTATTCCCGAGGGCGATGTTACAGTTTTTATTGGATCTCTAATGTGTAATAGTATAGATGATCAATCTGGTTGACATGTAATTTAGATATCTTTACAATATGTTAGTTATTGTTTTATGCTAGTTATGTTAGATGTCAATTTCATTCATTAGCCATTTTTTGGTTTTATATATATATATATATATAGCAGCGCTTATTTTATCATCATCGGACGATGCTATTGTGTTTGTATCCATCTATATTTTAAATTATTTTTACTTTTAGATTCTAATATGATTATGGACCATATTAATCAAGAGTTAGTCACTGGAAAGATGAGTTTTTCATAAGTTATGAAAAAAGCAAAGTTTAAATTACAAATCAGAAGAATTTTGGGTTGCAATTAATAGGGTCATAAACTTATAGCTACTGCACTATTAGAATCATAGACTACTATCATAAAACCAATTGGTACAATGTAGGGGTAACTCATGATCTTATATATTGAGTTACATGACTGTCAACCACTAATGTGAGACTCTAACTCTAACACTTTCCCTCATGTGCAACGATATGAATCATTGTGTAGAAAGGGGTAACGGGCCTACCTTGAGCTTTGATACCATATTAGAATCATGAACTTCTATCATAAAATCAATCGGTACAATGTAGGTGTAACCCATGATCATATATATTGAGTTATATGACTGTCAACCACCAATGTTGGACTCTAACTCTAACATGCATGTTGCATGATAAATTTTTAATATTGCTACTAAAACCTCTTACCGTATTATAATTCTAATTCAATCTTGTCTTTCCATATGCCTTTGGAAAGACGATTTTTCCCAAGACTTTGTCATTAATCAATAGTAAGCCTACAGTTACAAAATGAAATTTAGAAATTTTCATATGATACTTATAAAGACATTTTAGAAAAACAACTTTTCATACGAAAATGTATTAAACTTTAAGGGATCCCCAGTTTCCATCCTAAAAATAAATGGAGTGATTTAAAATCTTACACGTTAAACATTTTTTATTCAAAAGGGTGATGTGAGACGATCATCATTTCAACATACAACCACTCTCCTATACCAATGTGAAAAATTTTCACGACTCAAATTTTATTGTTAACCCTAAAATTTAATAGTTTTAGATATGTATTTGATTTAATAGTCTTATTTTCGTTACTAAAGGTTGAGACCTAATAACAACCCTATCCATGGGTGGTTTAATTTTTTTTTTAAAAAATGTATTTGATTATTTATATTGAAAACGTGCATTAATTTGCACTCCAGTCTTGGTATCGTATTGCAAACTTGTTGCTTGTTGTGAAGCCTTGCTCCAATCAAACTCGTGTATTTTTCGCTGCGTACTCGGTCCACGTCCCTCTAAAGGCTCGGTGTGCAAGGTGCAACCGAGTTGAGTGCGACAGACATGGAACTTAAGCGGTAGTCGTGACACTCTAGCACGGCTAGGTCTCACGGTTAACTCCAGTCAAGGGTGACCCGTGATAATAAGTACGTTCATTAATATAACAATTCAAAAAAAAATGCACAACTCAAATATGCACACAACAAATTTACATATTACAGAAACACAATCCTTAAGAAACAAAGTTACATATTTCACAATACACATCTATATATCCATGGGAATAACACGCTCTTAACATCCCGGATACCATAAAAGTTACCCGAATTAACGTAACACATTCTACAAAAGTTGCAACATAAAAAATTACTAGGGTGATCATCTCTTTTGGAAGTTTAACTTCGAAATGAAGAACAAAAAGAGACAAGCAAAAATAATTGGGTACAATGTCAGCATTACACCAACCAGTGGTAGCCTATGGTGATGAAAATCGAAGTAATCTCCCAAAAACTCTGCAACTGTGCTGTTTCTGCCAAACACCACAATAGGCTGGTCAATGTCTCCATATTGGGAGGTAAGCATCCCTCTCATGGTCCAAGATGTCGGGTTCACATAATACAACCACATCCACCATTTCGGAATTTGCTGAAACACAAACAGGAAAACCCCAAGTAACATTAATGAGCAACACTAGTGAAGCCAATTTTGGGTGTTTTTGACAGAGCTGTGCCCATAAGCAAAACTGACTTATTTTGAAAGCAGATGAAAGACCCGCTTCTACTTTTAAAATAAGCTTTTTATTATCACTTTACCAAACACTAGCTTATAAGCTCTGTCAAACACATCCTTGGTCTCTTATGTTTCACCTGTTAGCGGATTTGTCTTTTTGATCGTCAAATTCTATTATGAGAAGTGACAAATATGCAAATACGGAAGGTGCAGTATTGTAGAGCATGAAAAGATAAGAACTTTTGGAAAAAATGATCGTCCCAAAATACGTTCCGTACACCAGGTTATGAAATGCTTACCGGCTGAGGAATCAAGAACCCGGCGAAAAGGTAGAACACATTGTAGAAAGTTGACAGCAGAATAGCAGCGAAAGGGTAGCTTGGGGTCATCGCGATCATTACCATACCGATGTAAGTGTAATACATCAATGTACAAAACATCGAATACACATACCAGGTAACCTTGTCTGCTGAACCATAAAACCCGATCATCGGATATGTAATGGCTGTAAACACCACTGTTTGGATGAAGATGTAGGGAATCTCAATCACAACCTGCAAAATGTCAGTTGTATGTGTCTGAAGTTAGCTACTGTTAATTAACTAGAATAAAAGGTCAGGTAGTTGAGTGTATAGATAATATAGCAACCTGCGCGAGAGCGTAAGCCCAAGGAGCATACATTCCTGCGAATTTTTCGCGATACACAACAGATCTCTCCGTGCTGACATATGGCAGAACCGAAGAGGAGTTGTTAAAGCCGAGGAACAATGCTGCAGTGAACATTGAACCTAGTACGTTGAATAAGCTTTGCTGGTTGTCTCTAGAAAATAAATCGACATCATTGGAAGTTCTTGACAAAGCATAAGGTAGAATAAAACAATATATATACTTAATTTGATGGCTTCAACATATGTTTTAGAGAATCTATTACTTCTAGTAGGGGGAAAAAGATGCGAAAAGTACTTACAGTTTCTTCCCTTGCTTCCAAAATAAGACCCCGAAACACACAGATGAGATGATCAGGAACAAAAAGCGCGACAAGTTGTAAGAAGGGCTTCTCCAGTAAGACCAGTGTTGTTTCCAAAGACAAGCTTTGAACTGTCCCCAACCAGTTTGCGCGAAGCGAGTGGAGAACTCGAGAGGTTTAGCACCAGCAAGCGGGTAACTCAGATTCTTCGTAATTTCTTTGTTTCGACTAGACCAATACAATAGAAGAGAATCAGATAAAAACTGAAATGGTCTCGTGAGCTACAAACGTGAGAAAAACAGTCAGTTACTGTTGTTGGACTTACTTGTAGAGAGAAGAGTTTTTATAGATATCAGCAAAATCTACACCAAGGTCTCCCTCTGAAGATGCCGAGGTGACCTCTAACATCCATGTTGCTGGATTATAATTTTTCCGAATCTTAGGCACACCCGAAACACCCTGTTACACAACTGATCTGATTAGATGCCCGAGAAATTCAGCAGTATATGTTGCAGAAATCGTACTATTAACACTGAAATTAACCTCAAAGTACTCAATGACTTCACTAGAATGCACACCCAAAGGTCCACCATAGATCATTCTCCCGCCTGGTTTAAGTAGAAGTAACTGCATACAGGAAACGTGTTGAAGAGTCCCACATTGGTTGTGAACTAAGTTATATCTGGATATATAATGTCATTTCACTTGGTTTTAAGATAGAATCACTGATAAAACATCTTTCTTGGAATGCGAATGGAAGATTTTACCTCGTCAAATGCTTCAAATATGTCGATGCTAGGCTGGTGGATGGTGCAAACAATGGTCCTCCCAGTGGCAGCAACATTCTTTACGGCCCGCATCACTATTGCAGCTGCTCTTGCATCTAATCCAGTTGTCGGTTCATCCAAGAAGATAATGGATGGATTCGCGACTAGTTCCACGGCTATTGTGAGCCGCTTTCGCTGCTCATTGGACAAACCAGTAACGCCCGGAACACCAACCAAATCATCCTTGATTTCATCGAGTTCAATGGTCTCTAGCACTTCTCTTACAAAATCTGTTCTAGTTTTCGAATCAATATCTGGATGAAGGCGTAGCCAAGCAGAGAAGATGACTGATTCTTCCACTGTAATCTGTGGCGAATGCACATCAGTTTGCTCACAGTAACCCGAGATCCGGGCAAATGTCTCTTGAACTTTCAAAAATCCTCCAATTCTTATCTCTCCTTCTATAGTGCCACTAGTTTTTCTACCAGCAATTACGTCGAAAAGGGTGGTTTTTCCAGCTCCACTGACTCCCATTAGTGCTGTAAGAACTCCAGGCCTAAATGTTCCCGTGATTTCCTGAAGAAGCTGGAGTTTTTTCTCCCCGAAGCCATGCTCTTTCATAGCCTAAACATGCAAGAGCAGAGAGCAACATGATGTGATCTGTCTGTATTTGACATCATATGAAGAGTACAATACAAACTTAGTACTTACCAAGGGTGTGTCGACGAAGTAATTCAAATCCAGGAACACCACGGTTAAGGGCTCGAAAGGTAAGACCATTTTACCTACATAGTACCAGGAAAATTACGCATCATTATATGAAACAATGCATTTTCATATAATCATCTTCGAAACTCACTCTTTCCTATATAGTAACATGAGGGATTAATCTAGGAATCGTGCATGAGTCTAACCTTGTTGAGATACAGCATCAGTGCTAAGAATCGTGCTCCAAGACTTCTTCTCTGCCAGTTCTGATCCATCTGATTCAATGCTTGTTCTTAATTGAGAATATTTCTCCTCAGAGATGATAGCGCGAGGACGAACAGCTACAAGTGGTGCATCCAGATAACCAGATAATTTATTAACCATATTATACAACTGAAGCTTCATTTGATCAGACAGATGAACTTACGATGTAAGAAACTCAAGGCCAGGGTGAACCCGAAGTTGAATAGTAAAGTGAAGCCCAGTAAAGCACCAAGCGAAATCCAAAAAATGTTTTCATTGAAGTTAAATCCTCGGACATCAAGAGTTTCTCGTCCGATTGTGGTATTCGAAGGAAGCATCTGTCATAAATCATTTACAACATGAACATAAAACACACATTAGCTTCTATCTTTAATGTGACAGATAATTTACCTCTTTCCATCTTGGGGCAAGAAATTCATTCACAGAAACCGCGATCTCACCATACGTGTAAGGACAAGCCCAAAACCCCCATTTCAGCCAATCTGGCATAGAAGCTGCAGACAAAATGGCCAAGTTAATTCTGTTATCAACTCTACTGTCACTGTCAAAACACAAAATGAGGTGAATAAGTTCAGAAATCAGACATCTTGGAATCACGAAGCCACTGAACACGAAAGCGTACAACAATGACAAGCTACCAACCATTGTTGCAGCAATCACTGTCCGGCATACAGCTGCAATAAACCGATACATGGATGTAGACGCCATGTGCACCGCAAACAGTATAGCTAAATGGCCAAAAAACCTGAGCAAAGGTACATTTTCAGTCATTGTTCCGGTAAACTCACTTCAATGGAGCTATAAACTGACCATATTAGTCCTTACCTTCCGGCTTCGGGACTATATCCAATGACATAATAAGTGAAGCATGTGAAAACCACCGCCTCCAAGAATGAGAGCGGAATCTTTAGAATGGCGGATGGAATAGCGTAAGCCCAAGCGGGGTAGAAGGACAAATCTCGGTGTTTGTAAAACACTGCAAGCCTTCCAACAGTCAGTGAAAGCTCCGGAAATCCATTAACAACGAGGATGGCAACCGCGTAGAATAGAGCTCCCATGTAATAGTTTGCATGAAGAAGATCAACTTTCATCCTTGTTCGCAGAAACAACGTCATTGTGATGGATGCATTGATGGAAATCTACATAGAAAAAGTACGAACGAAGAAAATTTGAAATGTTCGAAAATAAACAATGCAATAGAGTGAATTTTTTTAAAAACTAAACATTTGCACTAACCTGAACAAACTTGAAAACATACAGAAAAGAATTTCTTTTCATAAGCAGAAGTTCTCTTGATAAGCAAGCTTTGAAAAGTTCCCATTTAGGAAGTGAATAGGCTGTGAAGGTAAGAGCTTCTTTCCGGCTTTTGGACTTAAGCACCGGCGAAGAAAGATGTTCACTAAGCTTCTTTCCATAAGCAGATTCTCTAAATTTTCTTGAAAACTCTTCAACAGATATATAACTGTACATATCTTCATTTCCATGCCAGTATTGGGCTTGATCCTTTCTTGACATAACCTAGAGGGAAAAAGACAAGTTAGCTTTCCCTCGTGTAAAAGTGTTGCAATAGGTACAACTCAACATATTTTAGTATCTACGATAGCCTTAGTTTGCAGCATTAAGATCGAAAAAGATGATTTTCGATTACCTCCTGAAGAAAGTCAGCAACTCCTTTTCTCTCGGGACACCGGAATCCACAACTTTCGAAAAACTCCAAGGCTTCGCATCGAGGTCCGTGATAAACAACCTTTCCTTCACCCATCAAGATGACATCATCGAAGAGATCAAATGTTTCAGGAGCGGGTTGAAGAAGGGAGACGAGTATGGTAGCATCTGTAGTATGTGCTAGCTGCTTAAGGAAAGTGACTATCTGATACGTCGTTGAGCTATCGAGTCCATTCGATATTTCATCCATGAACAAAGCTCTTGTCGGACCAACAATCATTTCACCGGTTGTCAATCTCTTCTTCTCGCCACCGGATATGCCTCTCCTCATTGCATCTCCAGCTATTGTGTCAGCACAAGTATCAAGTCCGAGTATCTAGAAGCGCACGAGGAATTTATTAGTATAAATGACAAGCGTTCATCCCTCTGCATACCCACCAGCTTTCCCACAATTCCGCCGCTCATCATCCCTCCCATTGTCTCCATCCTCCCGTAGTACACGACCTCCATCAGGCAGTCCACTGCCGTGATTCTGGTCCCCAAGTCCACGGAGTGATTGAGAGGGTTTCCAAGGCATTCTGTTCGCCGGGAAGAAGGGAGGGATGAGGGACGGAGGCGCGTGAAGGTTGCAAGGGAGGGGTTTTGACCCAGTTTTTATTTTACGATCTGAGATTGACCCGGTTTTGACCCGTAAATTTTAATCAATTTTCTTTAATTTGCAATTAAGTCCTCTCACCATAGATAATGGTGAGATGATCTGAACCACAGATTATAGCTTTAAAAAATCTGCGAATAAAAACTGGCGGGAAAGCCGCCGTTGTCTTTCTCTGAACTCCAGTCACTCTACAGCACATCTGCCGTACGATGCTCCGTCTCGTCGGCTCAATTGTTCTGCGCTTCAAATTAACATATTCCAATCTTCGTTCACTTAGGGTTTTGAAGAAGAATGAGCTGCAGCGATGGAGAAGAGTCTCCTGATTGGCTCCATACTTTCCAGGTTCTTCTTTCTCCATTTTTAAAACTTTACTCACCGATTTTTCGATGCGTTTAATTAATTATTCAATTTGAATAATTATAGCTTCTTCCTTTGGTTCAGTTCGGTTGAGCTACATGTTTTTAGGCTTGGGCAAACGTAGGATTAGCATTGGAATTACTATGTTATTAGGACTATGAGTGTTCAATTGATTAGTAATTACTCTTCACGCTCGCTTGGAATTAGAAACTACTAGGCTAGGGCAAAATAGGATTCACATTTGGTGTTATAGATACATGAGAAATGGGTGTTTGACATTGTCTGTTTCGCCTTATTTAATGTCTGTGTGGTGGTTTGGATTTTGAATATTTATGATGTGCATACCGATTTCCCATGATCTTATCGTCAGAGTCGAGTTCCTCCATCAATAGCGATGATGTGTATGAAGTCAGCCTTAATAAGCTGTTACCGAAAGAAAGTTATCCTGTTAAGGAGGAGCACACAGCGGGGAGGAATAAAGAGGGGACCGAGGAAACAAAAAATGAAGCAAATGCTGTGAAAAAAATGAGCTGATTATTTAGTATTTTAGAAATTTGGGTTTTCAGTTTTGTTGTGTTGTGATTGACTGATCGTCAATAATATGAACTGTTTGTTGGCCTATCTTGATGTTGTTGTAGGTTGAGCGTCATCTAATTGATGCAGGACACAATGTTCATGCTGTCACTGGCGCGCCTGACTTTGTGTTTACCACTCAAATACAATCCGCTTATCTCTTTCTCTGCAGTATCTAGATTTTTTAAGTTATTAATATGTTAGATTGCTTAGAAAATTGATATTTACAAGATATATTACGAGATCACGTATAACACTATTCTTACGGAATTTCACTATCAAGTATATCAAAGTTTAACTCATGAATGGAGACACGGGGCAGAGAGTGTTAACTTATGCCGATTGGTTATGCTAGTCATTTGCGAATGTGTGTAATGCCAGCTTTTCGTTAGATTGTGGAGCAGTTCAGCAGATGCTTTGACTTTGGATCGCCTGGCTTCATTGGAGAAGGTGTGTGTGCGCATATGTATATATCTATATGCAGAATATGCTACAACTTCGTAGCATCAGTGCCTCTTTCTGTCCACTGCTTTCGCTAGAAAAAAAAAGGAAAATATGTTGGTATGTCGATTTTATTTCTCTCTGTTGCGTAGACATGCCTTAATTTTCTGCAGATACTGAATGCTTCAATGTGATTATGAGAATCCTGCATATTCACTCTTTTAGTTCCTGGTACCTCTCATCTACACCTCTGTTCCTCCCCTCAGTGAGTGTTATTTTACTTGATTATTACGGTATAAGCTGTTTTAGTCTTACTGATAGTTTTGTTTTGTTGATGTTTCAATGATTGTACATGTTGGTTTGCTGTTCGATTAACTCTGCGGCACAGGCCGGTGTTGAGGGAACGGTTATCCGCACGATGGGGCGCGATGACATTGTTGTGGGAGTTGGAGGAGAAGGAGGATTCAAGAAGACGGGTGGAGGATATCTTTGATCGAACAGGTAAAGTAACATTGATGTCAATCTTCTTAAGATAAAGATGTCTTTCTGAATCATTTTTCGGGCTTTTATGTTAGGGGGTTGGAACTTCTGGATATTTTAGGTACATGCAAGCCATACCGGTTGGTGTTGGAAGCATTCTAGACATCGATACAAACTTTGGTTTGCGCAAAGGACGTCTGCCACAGGTACTGATGTTTGATCATGTTTCATAGCCTTAACACGGGATTCTGATCATTTTGATGTTCATGTTTATGGTTATTGTCTTTCTAGGGTGCTTTTCGCGCATAAATGTTTTTGCACAAATGCATTCTGCCACAGGTACTGATGTTTGATCATGTTTCATAGCCTTAACACGGGATTCTGATCATTTTGATGTTCATGTTTA
>JAULKK010000008.1:5888343-5899948 GCA_032355705.1 Rubia peregrina
TCTTGGCTTTGGGACCTCAAAAATGTCTTAGAAACCTCTTGTCTGAGATTCTTCCCATAAGGAGACTCCTTAAATTTTCTGCACAATGTATCAACAGAGTTGTATTCGTAATTCTCCTCACGTCGGCACCAGTATTGAGCTTGATCTTTTCTTGAAATAACCTACAATGGATTTGCATGTTAAAAAAAATTCGTGCAATACACAATTAGAAATAATAAAATGCACTTCTGTCGCTGGAGATATAGTGCTCATGGTATCCTGGGGATACAGTATAATCGGGCTCACCTCCTGGAGGAAATCTGCGACACCTTTTCTCTCGGGACACCTAAACCCACAACTCTCAAAGAAATCTAGAACAGCTGTTCGCGGCCCGTGATAAACAGTCTTGCCTTCAGCCATCAAGATAATGTCATCAAACAGATCAAAAGTTTCTGGTGCAGGCTGAAGGAGTGAAATGAGTGTAGTAGCATCTGTCAAGTGTGCAAGCTGCTGAAAATAAGCAACTATCTGATATGTTGTTGAACTATCCAATCCATTCGATATTTCATCCATGAATAGCGCTCGTGTCGGACCAACAATCATCTCTCCTGCAAAATCCCACCTCAGAAATGCATAAAAATCGAGTTTTCGATGATCAATATAGCAGATAGAGTTACCTGATGTCAGTCTTTTCTTTTGGCCTCCGGAAATGCCTCTCCTCATCATATCTCCAACGAGTGTATCAGCGCAAATGTCGAGTCCAAGAATCTGATAGTATAGTATCACAATCGCACGAAAAAATTATCCATTATCTTCCATTTTCCAATTCAGACATGGTGAATGATTTGTAAGGACAAAAAAAGATTCTTAAAATGTGTACTTTTAAGATGTAGTCTGTCTGCAGAGTTGATATTTGTCCTTCAACCGAGATTGCCTTCGTTAGATCAGAAAGTTTCAAATCAACATATTAGAGTCGTGTTTCTGATACGAAAAACAGTAATGAAATCAGACTCTTTCTAATGCTAAATGTACCTTCATGTAAGTATCTATATCGGGATCAGGGAAGATTCCTGCCTCTTTTTCCCTTCTGCTCAGCTCAGCCATGATAGCTTTACAAGGATGGAAACAACTTCATTTTCATTATAAACACCGCGACAGAACTTAATATATTCATTCTTCCACAAAGCTACATAATATTAGTCTTATTTAGTCACTTTCGCGAAGTGTTGTTTCAATATTCCTAACATTACCTGCTCTGCTTCCAACACCTTGGCAGCGAGATGAAAAATCCAGTGTTTCCCTAACAGTCATTTCAGGGATATGCGCATCGTACTGGCTTATGTAAGCTGAGGTTTTCTGAGGCACAAATTCAGACAATTTGTATCCATTGTATGTTATCTCCCCTGTAACCTGACACAACAAAAGACCAAAACAAAGTAAGGATTTCAGTACAGAAAAGGCCAACAAATCCTCTGTAACACTAAAATATGTCGCGTATTCTGTTAGTTAACAACTGAGTCACTGCTAAGAGTGTTACAAAAAATCCTATGATGACAAAATCACATTCATTAATTCCTTCAAGAGCTTAATTTTACCTTGAGAGATTTGTCGAGATTTCCCGAAAGGGCTTTAAGAAGTGAGGTCTTGCCACATCCTGGAGGACCTAACAGAAGTGTCATTCTGCAACAAGGAAAATAGTAACACAAAACTTAAAAACTGATTGAAATCGAATTTTGGCTGTTAAAACTTCAAGAAAAAATGGTTCCACCTTCCCGGCTTGATGATTCCACTGACATCACTTATAATACTGATTCTAGACTTGTTCGCCTTCAAACCACTCAGTCGTGCAATATCCTAGTACGAAACAAAACAGAGTTTATTTCGAAAACAAAGATAGTCCCTTTTTCCATGTGTTCAAGCCCGCATCAGATATTCTGTAACACTCGGTGTAACATTTCTCGAAAAAAATCATACATATCAAATATAAGAGCGCTACACCAAAAATGATCGCAAAAAGTCTGAACTTACAAGAAGAAAGCTTTTGACAGTATTCCAAAGAGTTGGGAGTGGCTTCCCATAAACCACTTCACATTCAGCTTCAATACACAGATTATCATACCTCACTTCCACAGTAGGCAGTTCAATCCCAGTACTGCAACGAAGCGCGCAAAATTAGACGGATTCGCGCCAAAAAATCACAAAAACACATTCCAAAACAAAATAAAACCAGAACCATACTTGTCAATCCTTTGCTTGATCTTTCTAAGCAGCTTAAGATTATCGTGCTCAATATGTTTGATCAGCTTCTCGATGAACATGTGCCTTTCTGCAGCACCAAGCATGGTGACATCAACCATCTTTTTCCTCTTCCCACCATGATCATCACCTTCAAGATCATCAAACAGCGAAGATCTTATCCGTTGAGCGGTTGGAAGCCTCTCTAAAGAAGCCCACTCCAGCAGATTTTCCTCATCAACGGGAGGCTCATCGCGCGCAGCAGCGCTGGCCACCGAATTGCTCCTGAAGCTGGCGTTCAGGCGATGAAACGAGGCCCTCAAACTCCTTCCTATATCAGAAAGCTCGATTCGCAGCGATTCTATGTCATCTCTGCCTATCAACTCAGCCATTGGGAGCTTCTGATCCACACTTTATGGAAATAAGTGTGTGTTCTGAGGGATTGAGATGTAAAATATATACACTTACAGCTTCAATGGCAGCAGAAAGAAGTTCATTATCATGCCAGTTTGAATGGAAAACCAGGTATCAGACTGATATCCTATAAATAACATTCCCTGTCTGATCATTAAAAAATAGTTGTGTGAAATCAAAAGTCGACTTTTCTTAAGCATCTCTATCACTTTTGAAAAATTTATGTAACATGCAGTTAATTATATTCTCTTCGGCTCTTTTGAAGAATGGTGTTTATTTATCATTATGTGCAACTTTTTCTTTTTTTCGTCTAAATAAAGACACAACTCTCTGTTAATAATATTCTAGGCATTTTTAAAATCAAATAGTAGGTCCTTCTCATTAAAATATAGAAATAGTTTACAATTTTGGTGATAAACTAGTGCTACTGCGTCTATCTTCTATTACAATTGATTCACTAATAAACTATTGTATTGAAACACTATAACTAGAATGAGAAAAAACCTAACTATTACCAGATGGAAATAATTCTCACATGATTGGCTCCCAGAGGGTGAGTGGGGTGAGCGTCCCACTTGATGTATCAGAGCTCCACACCAATATGGTGTATGAGAGCCTGCACGCCAACCTGGCGTATAGAGACTTAAAGACCATCATTTATTAGGGGGGAGAACCCGAGTCTCCGAGTTGCGTCTGGTCAGTCGAACACAATGCCCTAAACTAGTTAATCTAAAACCCCGCTTTCATCAAAGGACGTCATGCTACAACGTAACTCAATTATAGCTCATAAGGTTAAGGAATAAGCTAAAAAAGAGAATACGCTGGATGTTCTTTAGGCCTGCGCTTCGGAAGGGCTGAGGTGTGAAGTTGTTGTGTGTCGCCGCTCGCTGTCGTTGACCTAATGAACCCCTCCGGGTCATCTCTCACCGGGACATTATATGCTTTGACCGGGCATCTTTAGCTGCTGCTAACCAGATTGTTAATGACCATCGTTCGGAAATTGATTATTGTGCTCCGTTCATTGACCGTGCTCCATTCGTTGAACTTGCTTTGTTCATTGACCATTCATGGACTGTTCATTGACCGCCCTTGACCGCCGTTGACCGCCGTGCTCCATTCAATAACCATGTTCATTTCATTAATCGTGCTTGCGTTTATTGATTGTCGTTGACCGTCGTGCTCCGTTCAATGACCATGCTCACTTTATTGATCGTGCTTGCGTTCGCTGACTGTCGTTGACTGTCGTGCTCCGTTCAATGACCATGCTCACTTTATTGATCGTGCTTGCGTTCGTTGACTGTCGATGACTGTCGTGCTCCGTTCAATGACCATGCTCACTTCATTGATCATGCTTGTGGTCGTTGAACGTGCTCCCTTCGTTGAACATGCTCCATTCGTTGAAGCGTGCTCCATTTGTTGACTGTGCTCCGATAATTGAACGTGCTCCGTTCGGTAGCCGTCGTTGACCGTGCTCCATCCATTAAACGTCGATGACCGTTGTAGACTGGATCACTTCAATTTACTGGATGCTCGGCGATGACTGAGTCGCCGGCGTTGTCCGGGACTTTGAACAGACAGAATAAGTTTTACCTTGTTGGATCTTACCGGAAATCATATTTTTTTTCTGCCAGCAATTTGTTCGATATGCACTCGCCGGAGTTTCGCTCTGCCTCCGCTGTTGACCGGCGATCTTTGGATCAATCTCCGGAGAAGAATTTTCGTCTTCCTCTGGGCTCAGTGTTTCTCTCGACCGTGAAGCCCTGAGAAAGACCAAGTCGAAGTGGTGGCGGCGGACGAAATAGCTCCACTACCTCAGATCTAGGAAAATAAACGGAACAAAGACAGAAAATAGAAGAAAACAGAAAGGAAAATATGGGGGGAGAGGGAGCCACCGGTCCGCCAGTGGTGATGGCGGCGTCTCCCCCACCTAGATTTTTCTGTTTGGTTGGCTTCTGGTGAAAGGAGATGATGAGCAGTGGCTTCTGGAGAAAGGAGACGTGAAGCACTTGGCTGACAATGATTGTGTCTTGGTTGAGGGGGAACATAAGATCATGTTTAGTGGTAGAAATCGCTACCGGTTTCTTACCAATTAAATATATTATTTTTCTCATTCTCTCTCCCACCTAACTTTAAGAAATCACTTAATAAACCACTCATTTTCTTCTCCACAGTGGTAAGAAACTGTTTTGTACTATTCATGGACCCTATTTGATTCTCTCTATCCTACTTATTAATTTTACAATTAACATTTAATTTAATTAGATTTGTTCACCCAACATAATTTGAATGTAAAATTTAATATTAAATTATAATTCTACCAATTAATTTTCAGTCTTTTCAAAATTATTAATTTCGGTTTGTTTTAAAATTAAAATATTTTTAATTTTAATAAATTCGTGTGAAAAATGGTGGGAAATTTAAAAAGATGAAATTGGTTGGTTTGGAGGAAATTTGTTGGTTCCGCGGAAAATTTTTAAAAAAGGAAATTCATTAAGGGATACGTGGGCATGTGCATGGATGTCACATGTCCCCTTGCTGGTCAAAAAATGTCAAGCGGCTGGAGCAAGGTCCGGTTCCTTGTGCATTTTTCAGCGAAGCCATGTGCTTGTGTCAGGGAACCGGTCAAACCGGTTCCCACACAAGAAACTAGCCGGTCTAGAAACCATCACTGTGGGTGTTATCGATTTCTATAGCGATTTTTTAAAATTAAGAAACCACCACTGCACATGCTCTAATGGATAGTTGGGCGGTGGGAAAATGAGAAAAACACGTTGTGTTTTTAATGTGAATAGTTGGAAAGTTTGAAGATTTTGAATGTGAAAATAGTGTTAGGTGGTATTTTAAGTTGTTGGGATTTTAGGTAAGGATCGTAAAATCTGAAAATTATTAAGGTTAAACGGAAATTCATCTGAGAAAAAAATGCTTAATATGGAAAGTTTGAAAGTGTGCATATTTAGTTGGGACACCTTAATAAGGAAAGTGTGCATAAATGACTGGGACGAAGGACCTAGCTTGTTAGGGCTTAATTTCACCTACAAAAACCCAGAAAAATGCATTTCACATTTCAAAATTAGACCAAGCAAGATTGAGAATTAACGGGTTTAGCACAAATACCATATTTTTCAAATATAATAAAATAATGAAACCATATGGCAAATAGAGGGGAAAATGTCAAGCTCTAAAATGAAATCCTCCATTAACTCTACATTACATAGGTTAACAAAGAAACCTTCTGAACGAACCGTTTCTTGATATCTAATACCTTGAGAGACGAATGGAGACCTTTGAAATAATTTTGACTATTGTTGTTGAATTCATGTAAACAAAGTTCTAGATTGTTGTGTTGAAGGAAAATAGTGATGGTTTAATGAGTATTTAAATGGGTTTGAGGGTATATGAGATGGATTGGGTGACTTTGTTGATTTTGTGGGCGATTGGCGCCACTAAATAGACCATGAATTTCATACATAACGCTATATGGAATTTATTCATCTTGCGTCGAGGATGGACCATTTGACGTGGCATTCAAATTTTGAATAGGGAACGGTCCTTGCATAGGGTTTTGAATGTTTGTGTTTCGAAATCAATTAGTTTTTTTTAAAAAAAGACACTGTAAACTAAAGTTTTTTTACCAATTTTTTTTTTACAAATTCAACCATGGGTCCAAGTTCAGAAGTGTATACGCCAACTCCTATATATATAAACGACACACATTGCAAAGTCGATACATGTTTGCTTATGAACGTTCTTCCCTAACTCCGATAATCTCCCAACGTATATACATTGTAATTCTCTTACCGCCACCTATTCTAATTCGCACTAACCCATTTTAATCTTCCAAACCCATAAGTTTCTACCATGAGTCATTCCAAGGGCTCATCATAATCAAAGATCCTTTCAACATCCAAGAATTCTTCTCCGTCACTTCCCAATCGGCCTTGGGAGAAACCTGAGTATGATAAACAACAAGGTCCCATATCCGCATTCGAAAAAAAGAACGGAACCTGGCCACGAGCATCTAAACAGGCCACTACAAGTCGACAGTTCTTTAATATGGTGGCAAAGATGCGTTATATAGAATTGATACACCGTAAATGCACGACTATCAAGCCGTTGAACAGTAAATCTATCTCTAATTAAAAAATTATTATATATTAGACAATTTCCGTCCTTGTTATTTTCACAACCTAATAATAATGGATTCTCCAACCCACCACTATGAAGTAGTTCAGTTCTATGTTAATTTGGGAGGAAATCTTGAGAGCTCTACCATTATGAAGGTTAATGGAATAATGTTCCCTGTTATCAAATTCACTATAAATGTTATGTTATGGTGCCCCTGGACCGACCCGAATTTTTTGTGCCCCATCATCTTCGACGGCCCTTATGAGATATTTTACTAACAATCATGGTCTAGTAAAATTGATTCCCAACCCATTTTCCCGTAAAGATGGGTCGTGATTATTTTTATTGCTAGGATATCGGCCTAGCTAAGATGAAATGTAACTTGTCGATGTTCAGTGTGAAGCAAGGGGTTTGTTTTTGGGTGGGTGTGTATAAATATCTTTCTATCCGGGGTGGCATGCTTGTGAATCCACAATAGGCAGCCTTATGGTTTTCTATTACATAATGGAAAAGAAACCTTTCACTTCATGGCTCATCATATTCTTCTACATTTGAACAAAATCGCCAGGACAATCAAGAAGGAATTCCCTTATAGGTGTTTGATGACTAGGATGATCAAGGAACAGGGAATCTTACTCGTATACTGACCATTTTCTTGTGAATTCTAAGACAAGAAGTAGCTTAACCTCAAGCAACTTGAAGTGGATTTTTCAGAACCAACAAGATGAAAGTGAAGGGCGTGACATGGGTAGCCACTAGAGATGCGAGGGTGGTATGGATTTGGAGGCTGCTACTTCGTCATCAGCAACAATCTATAATTCATACACCAATTCTATGACACTTTGGTTTGTATTATGAATGTAGTTTGTTTAATTGTATGGTATGCATTTTCAAGTGGTAAGAAAGGGTTCATGAAGTTGAAGAAAATATTTTCTCGCTTCACTAGTCAAATGGAAACCCTTGAGAACGAGTTTGAGGAACCGAGGGCCAAACATGATGCTTACCATCAGAGAAAAGGGGTCGAGATAGAGATAAGTGATGATAATGATCAGTATTAATTTTACTCTATTTCACTAAAGTAAGTTTGCCAGTCACATCTTTCGACTTTGTAATAATATATTTCAAAATCATTAGTCATAAAAAAAATTAAAAACAAAAGGTCACGTTAATTGGTTTAGATAATAGGGGTGGGAGGTACTACGTGAGATCTTCCTCGTCCTTTTCATTGTTGCTAGATTAGGTAATATGTCCGAATTGAGGCATCTTATCATCTTCACCAATGGTAGCATTATGTTCGACTCATAGTTCCTAAACTGATGGCTTAAGGGAATTCATTTGGCTAGGGAAGCATGAGAATATCTTCTTTAACTTCTGCATGAAACCTCATCTAGCAGCAATATAGAAAATGAGGATGAGGATGAGGATGAGGATGAGGACGAGGACGAGGAAGAGGAAGATCTCGCGTTGTACCTCTCACCCCTTTAAGGATGTAACCTTAATAATATTGTTTATATTAACGATTTTAGAATTTTTGTAATGTATAATGTATTTGATTTGATGATATATTGTTGATTGTACGATAATGTAACATTTGGATGCCCTTTTTCTAAGCCAAATAACATACATTCCATGTGCCATTTTGTTTACTAAATTTTGTTATTACCGATGATTTTGAAATATGTTACGAAGTCGGAAGAGGAGACACACAGACTTACTTTGGTGAAGCAGAGCCATATTGAGGCTCCTCGTCATCTTCACTTATATATACTCGATCCCTTTTCTTTGATGGTAAGCATCATGTTTGGCTCTTAGTGCCTCAACCTCTTGCTCGAGGGATTCCATTTGGCTGGTGAAACATGAAAATATTTTCTTCACTTTTTAGGTTTCGTTGATGACTAAGCAGCGCTCTCCAAATCACTTTCCTTCTTCACCCCTCTTGTGGTTCCCCCAACACTAATTTCACCCTCATCTTGTTCGTTTCCAAATCCACTTTGAGGTATTTGAGGTCAAGCCACTTCTTATTGTAGTATTCGATTGGTAGCAGTCGGTCTACAGGCACGATTCCCTGTTCCTTGATCATCCTAATAATTAAACATCTATGGGGCAATTCCTTCTTGACAGTCCTGATGGCTTTGTTCATGTAGGAGAGAATACGGTGAACCCCTGGATTGAAAGGTTTTTTCCATTGTGTAATAGAAAATTAAATCATAATAATTCCTATTGTGGGTTCGTAAGCATGTCTCCGGGATGGAAGGAAATTCATACATACCCACTCGAAAACCAAAATTTACTCTATGCTCAACATCGATAAGTCATACTTGTCAGATTGCCTAAGTCTATCTCCTTGAAATATGAAGTACTTATGCCCCCATCTCTACAAGACATTGGGGTTGGGAATCAATAATACTAGGCCATGATTGTTGGTGATTATCTCATAAGGATTGTCTGGGGGCACCCTAACACATCATATGTTGTGAATTTTCTAATGGGGTCTGTTATTCATTACCGCTCGTAAGGGTAGAAATCTCAAGATTTTTCCTCAAATTAGCATAAAATTGAACAAATTCATCACGGTGGATTGGACAATCCATGGGTATTATGTAATCAAAATTTATGGTTGTTGTATATTTGCTGTGTAGCCATTCTACCTAATGCTTCTACGCCGCCACATTTTAGAACTTCTAACTTGAAGTGGGCTATGGAGGAAGCTCGTGGCCTTGATGCACTCTTATTTCTGAACGCAGACAAGAGACCTTTCTTGTTCGTCATACTTGGATTCCTTCCATGATATATTCATATGTGATGAAGAAACAACCTTAGATGTTGAATCCATCTTAGATTTCGATGTACCCTTGGAATAAACCATGGTTGAGTCTTTTGATTAAGTAGGATTGAATATTGTTTTAGTGTATTGAAATTGGTTATGGAAGGGGAATTGCATATTAGGTCGGGCATTTGAACAAAGTGGGGAAGAACACTAATCCATAAAGAAAGGGTCCCGAGTTGGCAATGTGTGTCGCTTAATTAGATGTGTGTGGATGAATACCCTTTTGAAATCGGTATATGGGTCGGAGTTTGAAAAAAATTGATACACACTAATAGTTTATAGTGGAATGTTAAAAAAGCAAACCGAATTCGGAACATGGACTTTCAAACCCCTAGGGAAAGGACGACATTCGTTGCAAAGTCAGAAGCTGGATCAAGTGTTATGATAATGACATTCCACCATGGATGCACGGTAGAATATTTGCCTTCTAGGGTTTTGGACGAACTTCGTTGTTTATTTAGTAATGCGAATAGCCCACAAAATATAGATTGTCTCCCCATCCATCTCATAAACCCTCCAACCTATCTGGAAACTCTTTGTACCAACAATATTTTCCTACAATACACCAATTTAACACCTCGATTACATAAATTTATCAAAAACAAGGATAGTCACAATCATTTTAAAGCTCAAGATTCATCTCTCAAGTTTCATATCTCAAGAAAAGTTTCGCTTGAGTGGGTTTCTTTTATAACCTGTGTAATGTTTAGTGAATAGAGGATCCTATGTCAAAACTTTAATTTTAATTGTTCATCAATCTATCAATCCTTTATTCTATTTTTAAAAAATTGTATTTGTGCTATTTACGATTTAGTGCAAAAAAAATTAGTGCAAATTTTATGTTCATTATACTACTTGGTCTATTGTTGAAATGTGAAATGCATTTGCCAAGATTTGTGTAGGTTTGCAACTAAAAAGACTCTCCATGAAAGGCACTATTGATGGAACCATAGTTCGCATTTGGTACAATGGGAGTATGACATTACACTAGAGATAGAATGCAAGGTATGCTTTTCATTTGGCCATATTATTACCTTTACGCTATTAAATATTTTCACGGCCAAGAGATATTTACATTTATTTCTTTTTTAATACACTCACGTGATTTTTTAATATATTAAATACTTTCTGAAATGTATGTCAAAAGATAATGGCGACACCATTCAGTCATTTTCAACCCATAGTGGAAGTTGAGGGAACAACTTTAAAATTCATGCAATGTGTTGGTGGAAGATTTTATTGGCATCTCATTAAAACGATTTTAATGTCATTTACTTTTGTTGATTTCAAATTCAATACTACAAGATCATTATGTTTCATTTGGTTTTTGACTTTGTCAGAAGTACTAAACAATATTCTTATAGGTTATATAAAATCCCTTCTTTTCATTCAGGGAATGAAAAATTCATTATAGTTTCTGATATGTGATTCAATTTTGGAAGAGACCTCATTTCTCAATGTATCATTCCTCTCTTCAACTTAAACTGAATTTAGTTTTGATATCGGGACCGCTATCACTATCAGTTTGTCCCATACAGAATAAGTCGCTTCGACTGCCGACTTTTGAAATCCTGAATGTATGTGATCTAAAGCTGAAAATGGTTGGTACGCAGTGGTTACTGCTTATCGAGCTGGTGATCATAAATTGGAATATTTACCGATCACATTTCTGAACCTGAAACATAAGACGATGATGAAGAAAATGAACCATGACACAACTCGATTTGCGCCGTGATTCTGACCAAACGACAGCGGTTGGACGACCGTCGTCCAACAACGGATGCGGCGGTGGTAAGAACCAGTGGCGGATTTACCACTGGGCATGGCAGGGAACGTGCCCCACCATTTTCCACAAAAATTCAAAATTTTATTTTTTTAAGCTTGTCAAAGTCATGAAAGACTTTGTGCCCCTGCATAATCTCATCTTCATTTTTCATTTTGCCCGTTGCCCTTCCTCTTCACTGCCACAGCGCCCTGCCTCTTCACCGCCACACGAATCAGCGTCCTTCAACCTCTTCACCGCCA
>JAULKK010000008.1:5994275-6005113 GCA_032355705.1 Rubia peregrina
GAATTTTGAATGAGTTCGTCTCTTGAAAGACGGTCTTTCCATAAGTTATGTAAAGACTAAGGTTTAAACTATAAATTTGAAGAAATCAAAATAAAATTTTTGGGTGTATTAATCGGGTCATAAACCTATCACTCCTACATATTGCATAATAAAATTTTAATATTGCAACTATAACCTTTTACCTTTTAATAATTCCAATTCAACCCCCTTTCCCAAGACTTTGCCTATATTTTTAGTTCAAATTCTAATAAAAGAATAATGAGTTCGTCTCTTGAAAGACGGTCTTTCCATGGTATAAGTTATGAAAATACCAAGGTTTAAACTGAAAATTAGAAGAAATTAAGATAGAATTTTTGGGTAGCATTAATCGGGTCATAAATTTATAACTACTGAACGTTACATAATATTTTTTTGGGAAAAGTGCAAAAATAACCCTATAAGATTGAGAAAATGTAGGAATAACTTTGTAAAATCTAAAAGTGCGGAAGTAATCCTAAAACATTGTCAAAATGTGTAATTTTACCCTTCTAGCCCATTTTCGGCGTAGACTAATAATGAAAAGACATAAATACCCTTGAGTTTAAAAGAGAAAAGGCTAGAAACTATTTTACCCTCACTTCTTCTTCTTCAGCTTCTTCTTCTTTAGCTTCTTCTTCTTCTTCAACTTCTCCTGCTCCGCCGGACCACCATCGTAGAGCTTCAAAAATATGTAATCACCAGCACCACCTCCCTAGCACCACCACAACCACACCTCCCCCTCGCACCACCGCCCCCGCCAAGCCCCACTACTCCCTACCCCACCGTCAAAGTCTAGTTCCGCCACCACCTCTTCCCGCTCCACCCTAACGCTCTACCCTAGCCTTGCCACACGTGCTCCACCTCTCCCTCAAGCCTAGTCTTGTCACCGTTCTCCCTCTCAACCCTAGCCTAGCTCCACCTCTCCCTCGTCGTAATCCACACGTCCTCAACCCTAGCCTAGCCTAGCCCCACCCTCAAACCTAGCCCCCACCCTATTTCACAACCCAGTCATTCCTCCTCATCTCTCCCACCACCATCATTTTAGTCCCCACTGCCACTGAATTTACGATTGGAACGTGATGGCGATTAGAGCATCGATTGGAACGCCCCGGTGGTGAAGCGAACGATCTTCTCGGCGGAGGAACAGTAAATCTCCAATCGCTTCACCTCTCCCTTGCCGCTCCTCCCCTCCGCCGTCACTCCTCCTCTTTCCCGCCACCCATCTCAACCTCAACCCGCCGCTCCTCCTCTCCCCGCCGAAAACCCTATCCCCCAGAATCGGTCAATCTCTCCTCCGTCGCTCCTCCTCTCCGTCGTCACTCCTCCCCTCCCCTGCCACCCATCTGAATCCTAGCCCACCGCTCCTCCTCTCCCCTGCCACCTATCTCAACCCCAGCCCGCCGTTGCCCAGTTGATGATTTTTCGAGGGAACCAGTTGATGAACGTTGTTGAAGCGAAATATAGCCGGCGACGAGGAAACAATTTTTGAAAGAAGGAGATAAAAAGAGAATAAAGTAAAACGAGAAAAAGAAAGTAGAAATGTTAGTAAGAGGGAGGCTATTCTGATCATTTGCTATTTTTGAATTTTTTTAAATTAGGGCTGTAATGGTCATTTTATCAATTTCAGGCTAAATTGATTGTTGACAATTTGGTCAACAAAATCCAGGGTTAAATTTGCACTTTCAGATTTTATAAGGTTATATCTACACTTCTGAACAATATATAGGGTTAAAAATACACTTTTCTTTAAAATTTTAATATTGCAATCAAAACCATATACCTTTCTATATTTCTAATTCAACCTCATTTTTCCATATGCGTACGGAAATACGGTATTTACCAAGAATAATCTTGCCTATAATGTTTGTGTAGTATTAATGTATGATAAATTATATTCTTACCATAAAATTTAGCTATTTTTATTATAAAAATACACATTAACATTAAAATAAATATAAAACAAAATTATATTTCTTTTCAGTACACTATAACAATCTCATGAGTACAGTCAAAACATAGATATTCTGATGAGGTTAGATTGCATTTGTTAGTTTCTTAACTGCATATCATGCACTTTTTTGTTACTTCAATTCATCTTCTCTGATGAGATAGTGGAGCTTAGTCTGTGCTCTCTCTCTCTCTAACTTTTGTTGATCTTTTATTGCTTGTAATTTGGATTTGGGGTTGGAGACTTTGATTGGGCACAGTTTAAAGCAGAAAAGTTATCAAGAGTTCAAAGAGCATGTGATATCTGATTTCTCAATCTGTTTATGTCTGAAATCATATTTCTTTTCTCAACTTTTGTTTGTAAAACCTCGTCCACTTACATCATCAAAATGTGGCGCTAGCGATTTTATTTTTTGTTTATTTATGTTTCACACATAGTTCTCTATGGCTCATCTCTTGTATCCTTTTGTTTATAGATACAGATTAGTATTGTAGTAAAGCAAAAACAACTATTGGTTGCTGAATTTTTGAATGATAGAAGGTGAAAATTATTTGTGTACAAAATGTCACGAGAGTTCAATTGTTAAATATATTGCATCATTTTAATGACATCTTTCTTGCACCAATACAATTATTTCAATCTTGAATGGATCAACGGGTACCATGTTATCTGGCCCGAACAATTCGAGTACTTGCATTATGGGTACTCAATTATTCTGGGTTGGGCTACGGGCCGCATCTCAATTACCCGCACATGCAAGTAATCGAAAGTGCGGGTACCCACATTTGAACACTTCTAATTAACGTGGCCAAGAGAAATTGCAACATGCTCCTATGAAGGTTTCGTACACTAGAAAATATCATAACAAGAAAAAAAATTACTCCCTCTGTCCCAACTCTATTTGCACACGTTTTGGTCAACTTCCTTACACCACATTTGACCATACATTTCAATTAGTATGTATAATACTGGATGGTATTATGTTCGGGTCAAGAGCAACTCATCATCAAGTTCAAGACAAGCTCTAGTTGTTTTCTTTGGATCCACATTGAATCTATTGTTCAATGAGTTCTTTTTCTCGACCTTTATCCTCACTGGAACTTCCGAGTTAAATTCACTCAACTCTAGAGGATGACATTAGTTCCAGATAACAATAATCTCACAGATTGATCAACATCATGAGCAATACTTCACATACATTTTGAAATTAAAATCACGGAAAGCGCACTCGCTTTATATCTCCGACATACAAGGAAGGATTTAAGGGTAGTAGCAAACAACCTTGAGTTGTATATAAAACTTCAATTGGCTTCCTTCATTGCCGGTAGCAGAGCATGCAATAACCGATCTCGTGACACCACATGCTCTACCAAGAGCTTACTTAGAAGGACGCAAACATAAGAAACATTCTGAAAAATGAATCAATCAGCAACCATTATTGGAGAAATAGAATCCAATAAACAAATAAACTATACACATACTCCCTATGTCCCATAGATAGTTGCATATCAACTTTTTGTACACCCAATTAGGAGTACTGAGATGGATAGTGAAAAAGAGGGGAATGGAGGTTTTTTTTTTCTTTTTCAGTGGACCATAGAATTGAAGCCACACAATTGTGTTAAAAAAAGGAACAATTTTTTAATTGGACGGATAAAAAAAGAAAGTAGGAAGTTTTTTATGGGAAAGAGGGAGTATATAACCAACCATCATTCGACATTGCTTCAATGTACACATTGACAAGGTCTCAAATTGACACAAACATGGATTATGAACTAGAGAATGTTAGGGCTCATCTAGTAAAACCCTAAACAGGATCATTTGAACAAAATTCATCAGTAATTTTGATAACCAAGTTATGATTAACATAATTAATAGACGATAATAAAATGTACAAACTTACTTCCTAAATACTGGTGCTATACCAGTGGACAACTACAATGATGTCAGCTTCATAGCTGAAAAAGAAGACTCATCTGCCACTTTTGTTTCATTTTCACTGGTATCCGCAGCATTCAAAATTCAAACTATTAAAACTATGAAAATCTGTCAAAACTGTACTCAACAATTCATGTATAATTAATAATCAATCTCAAAAAAATATCTGACAATATAACATAAAAATTACTAGACAACAACACATTGACACATATACATCAATTAAAAAATAGAACGTCTTAAAATTCGATTATTCTAGTAATAACATCGTTAATTCATGCAACATTAGCAATGAACCTCAATAAATTTTAAGGCAATATCATTATGTAAAAATTAATATTAGCAAATCTGACAAGTATACACAACATCAATAAAATGACGTAAACCTCAATAGTTTCAACAATAACATGTAAAATATAGTCAACTGTTTGTGTAATATCTATAATAAACCTCAAAAAATTGTCAAGCAACATGAATAGATAATAAGCATCTACAAATCTAACACGTATAAATAAGCATCAATTAAAATAACATAAACTTCAACAGTAACATTACAAAAGCACTGCACTACTGAAACGATTCTCTATTTCATCTTTAAAATTTGTTACTCATCTTTAACCATATGTAATCAAAAGAAACACAACATTTATTAGCCCAAAAGTGCAACAACACAATTTAATCAAAAGTTAATAAAGAGATTTCTGATCTTCAGAATCTCACAAAATGAACAAACAACAAGAGTTTATCAGCTAAGAAAGGAAGGAAGATCTTGGGAGAATTTTCTGTATTATTAACTTGAATATGAACAGCATATACAAAACTATTTATAGAAGATAATAGTCTCTAATGTTCCAGAAGAATCCAATCAGTTATGCTAACTGATTATAAAATATCTTCTCTAACTACTAACTTCCCTTAACTAACTATAAACTGATTAAGTTAGTTGCTGGTTTGTTGGTCAACCGCTGGTCAAGGTTGAATACTTCATCATTATGGAAATACCAAGATTTAAACTGCACAGTTGAAGAAACCAAAATAAAATTTTTGAGTTGTATTAATCGGTACATAAACTTATCACTCCTACATGTTGCATAATAAAATTTTAAATTATAATTAAAACCTTTTATCTTTCTATAATTTCAATTCAACCCCATCTTTTCATATGCCTATTAAAATACGATCTTTCCCAAGACTTTACCTATAATTATTTATAAGTTGAATCTTAAAAGTTTTCATAATTATAGGCTCTAGTGTTGTCTTCTTGAGTGACGTCAAATGTTCCATAATTGCGGAATTCAACCATTGATATTCTATACCTAAATGACAGGTTAAGGACACGAAGCTATATCATAGGTGTCCCAGATGGTTACGGCACAAGGTCCCAGATCATTCAAGGGCACAAAAAATTTAATCACAAATAATCTAAAATATTTGACTAATAATTATCAGCAGTCACCACTATGAACATTTAGAACGCGACTACTGCCCTTTTTTTAGTTTTGAAAAAAAGAAGTTTATTACATCTTTTAAAAGTATTATATATGTGACTAAAACTCCTTTTGTTTATAGTGCCCTTAAATTCTTTCACTTGGGAGTGTGTTTCTAGTATCGTGACATAAGTCCACCTTTGCCCATTTAACAAACACAGTCAACAAAAACAAACCACAAGCCTGGCAAGTCAACCCACATATCAAGCCAATCCACAGGCCCTGTGACAAAAAATGCACCAAATTAAAGCATATTCACATTATTCTTTTCCGAAATAGAAAATTTAGAACGAAGATTGATAGAATCGAATAGCAGAATTCAATCGGTTTTGCGACCAATACTCAGATAATTTCATTGCAAAATTCTATTTTGAACTATCTAGAAACGATTTGCACATTATGAATATATATAGAACCTTACGAGTAGATCTGAATCGAAATTTAACTGCATGGATGAGTAAATTAGTTTTACCTTGGCATTTAGTGTCGATTTAAAACCTAGCAA
Source organism: Rubia peregrina (assembly GCA_032355705.1). Classification (NCBI taxonomy): domain Eukaryota; kingdom Viridiplantae; phylum Streptophyta; class Magnoliopsida; order Gentianales; family Rubiaceae; genus Rubia; species Rubia peregrina. The sequence continues at coordinate 6,000,172 of JAULKK010000008.1, forward strand.
TCCAGCGATTGTCATTCCAATGATATAAAATGTCCCAAAGTTGATGATCGCTGCCCAATGCTGTCGACCACAACCTCTAGTCACACCTGAATAGGGAATAGGAAAAATTATTGTGATAAAACGCTACTGAATACAAACACTCTGTTAGGAAGAAAACGAGCTCCCTACAACAAGTGTTCAACAACAAACACAAATGCGGAAATTCCAAGTGTAAGGTTGACTCTCTAAATCACAATTCTCCAACAATAATCAACACACCAGCAGAGAACAAGATGAGCAAAACAACAACTTAAACAATCAAGTCAAGACACACAGATTTTTACGTGGAAAACCCCTTCGGTGTGAAGAGTAAAAATCACGGGACGATTAGGAGTCCACCCCAATTGCTTATATTATGATCAAAAGATGGTTACAAAAATCCTATCCAAGTCTCAAATGACTGCACAACATATTCAACCATAGATAATCATAACTAGCAACACAAGGAAGAGATAAAAGTGAGAATATCACCAAATCTGCAGAGCATATTCAAGCTGCCATATCTCCCAAACCAGAGCACCAATAAACAAGCCAACCAGTGAAAAGGAAGCCCAGTATGTTCCAAAGCTTCAGCCAAAATTTCAGCTCAATCGGACAACGAATGACCTTTCAACCGACCTGATTTGTGAAGACTGGACACCAAAAGCGGGAAAAATGCAGAAACCCTTGTCCCTCCTTCTCTCTCCTCTTTTTCTCTGTTTTTTCGTTTCTGCCTTTCACCACCCACAAGTCCCCTTTTTTTTTCAAACTCAGGGACCCAAAAATGGGATGAAAACACACACAAAATATTGGGCTTTTCCACATAGGAAGGAACCCAAAATACCCAACACATATCGCAGGCAGAGTCAGAAACACAAAAGAAGCGAAAAGGAAGAAAATTGTGACAGAAAACACTGGAATACAGATGGAGGAAGTTGAAGCATCCCAAGAATTATTCAGTAACAAACAGAAGAGAGAAGATGAAGATGATGTAGACGAGGTGAATACTAGCCTACTGACCAAGTGGCAACATCTTCAGATGCCAGTCAAGAAGAGGAGGATGACTGATTGACGGAACTAGTAGAGATGGCGAAGATAATACAGTATTAGGGAACTGATTTTGCTGCTGTGGGTTTTTGCCTGGCTGTCCCAAGTCAGCCGGCCCAGCATCCATGACGTCTCTTGTGTGAACTGTAGACGCATGAACAACTCCCCTATGAAGAATTGGCTAAGTAAACTGGTGCGGAAGCATAAGCCTGATGTAGTTTGCTTGATTGAGATGAAACTGAATCAGGAGAGGATGGAGAAGTGGCAAGAATCGATGGCGTTCAGAGAAGGCTGGCATAATGCATTAGTAGGCTTAGCAGGAGGGATTTCTGTAGTATGGCATAGTAGGTTTAGTATGGAACTTGTAATGACTAGTAGTCATCTTGTATTAGCCAAGAGTGTTACTAGGGTGGTTTTCTGTGGTACCAGGCTTTTGTTTATGGTCATCTCGAAGTTGAGAAAAAAGGTGGACACTTGGAACTTTATTGATGAGAAGTTGCCCCCTGATCATCATCCATTGGTGTTAGTTGGTGATTTTAATCAAATTATATCAGTAAGGGATAAATGTGGGAGTGACAGGTTCCAACCCCAAGCTCAGATAGATTGCTAAAGATGTTGGAGGATCACAAGTTAAAGGAATTGCCAAACAAAGGGAAACGATTTAATTGGTCCAACAATAGAAAAAACCAAGATGTTAGACTTCGTGGGCTAGATATGACTCTTGCAAATGAGGCATGGATGCAACATTTCAAAAAATAAGACTTATGGAACTGGAAGCCTTATAAGCAAATCCAAAGCGTATGCTACAATACAAAGCTTTCCGAATAAATTGAAAGGAAGTAAATAACAGAGTCGCAAAAGTGTGGACATCTGTAGAGCATGACCAAGAATCAGTATAGGGTCTCAATTGGAGCAACAAGGTATTAGGGAGTCTAGATAACCAAATAAAGGAGAAGTCGCAGAAATTAGCCTTAATTCATAAGAAGGTAACTAATAGACAACTGAAAAAGGGATATAGCCTTAAAGAAGAACAACTTCTCCAGAAAGAAATTGAGCAGCTCTTACAAGAGTAGTCTGATTATTGGCAGCAAAGAGCGAGAATACTATGGGGCAGATTTGGAGACAAGAATACAAAGTTCTTCCATCAGTGGGCATCTAAGAGACGAGTGGTTAACCAAATGACTCACTTAAGAGATGATCAGGGTAGTTGGGTGCAGGGAGATGATGGCATAAGGGCGATGTTCTTATCACACATACAAAATATTTATATGGAACCAGAGTCATACCCACCCATACTAGGACATGAGTACACCATGGAACAAGTGCTCAGGAAAAACAACAGATTACTGACACAAGTGCAAATTTCAGAGTTGATGAGGTCTTTCAAAGTGCAAGAAATTGAGGAGGCTCTCAAGACAATGAAGTTGTAGAAAACACCTGGGATAGATGGGATGCCAGCTGGTTTTTACAAAAAAAACATTGGAAACATATGGGACCATAACTGACACAAGAGATTTTAAGAATTCTGAACCAGAGATGGATGCTGGAGGGCTGGAATCAGACAGAGATAATTCTAATTCCTAAGAAAAAAGAACCAACAAAGGTGGAGGACTTCCGGCCTATCTCGTTATGCAATGTCATGTATAAGTTGATCATAAAAGTAATTGCCAACAGGATGAGACGTATTATGGGGGATATTATTGATAAGCACAAGCAGGTTTCGTGAAAGGAAGACATATAAGTGAGAATGTCATAATTGCCTATGAAATGATTCAACTGCTGAAAAAGAAGAGAGATGGCAAGACAGGATTCGCGGCAGTTAAGATTGATATAAGCAAAGCTTACGATAAAGTATCGTGGGAATTTCTGAAGAATGCTTTGAACCACATTAAAATGCCTGAACAATGGATCGAGCTAATTATTATGTGCACAACTTCAGTTTCATTATTTGTACAGATAAATCATTGGCAGTCTGAAAGATTTAAACCAATCAGGGGCTGAGGCAAGGATGTCCATCATTACCCTACTTATTTATACTCTGTCAGCAATTCTTCTCAACCTTGCTGCAACATCCCATGGAAAATGTACCACAGTGGGGGGTATAATCCGGGCAAAAGAGTACCTAAGGTATCACATTTGATGTATGCAGACGATAGTATACTTTTCCTTCAGTTTACCCAACCATCAGTATGGAAGTTGGAAAGAAACTTAGATGACTTTGCACGCTACTCCGGTCAACATATACATTTAGAATAATCTTCAATACAGGTGAGTAGAAACACATCTTCACAACAAGAAAGTTACATTAGACATGCTTTGAATATACACATGAGGGGCATCGCAGGAAAATATCTAGGGATGGATATACAACTTCTCCAATCCAGGCGGGCTATGTACAAGGAGATGTTAGATAAAATACGAGCCAAGTATGACAGCTGGAAAACGAGGTCACTTAGCTTGCCGGGAAGGGTGACGCTGGCGAAACATGTCATATCGGCCTTGCATTTATACCTGATGGCCATCTTCGGGATACCAAGGACAATTTTATAGGAAATAGACTCAATGACAGCTAGGTTCATATGGAAGGGTGAGTTGGAAGATAGAGGTGTAAACTGGGTCTCATGGAACAAAATGTGTTTGCTTAGGATTGCGATCTGCAGTCAGCATGAACCAGGCATTATTGGCAAAACATGCCTGGGACATTCTTCAGGATAAGAAATCTCTTTTTGTTTCGATTTTCAAGGAAAAATACCGCAACACGCAAAGCATTTTGGTATGCACAAAAAAGTCAAGCGACTCTTAGGCATGGAAGTCGGTATTATGGGGAATGGACTTGCTGAGAGGGAAGCTGCGGTGGGAGATTAAGAAAGGGGATAAAGATAGCAGACACTTGGATTCCTGATTGCAATGCCACAAACATGGTTACAATGATCAGAGTACGAAGGAACCATACATCCACAAAAGTTCATCATCTGTTAGACACTAACAAAAACTGGAGATTACCACTCATGAGATCAATCTTCCAGGAGGACGTTGTCAGGAAGATACAGTCAATTTACGTGCCAAAATATGGAAGTGAGGAGGATAGAATATATTGGACTCTCACAAGGATGGTATTTATACTGTTAAGTCGGGATATATGGCTCAAGCAGACATGCCGACACAGATTACGACTATCTCCAATAACAACTGGAAGAAAAATATGGACACTTCAAACCTCAAGGAAGTTACACATATTCACATGGCACCTGCTATTCCCACAACAACAAAAAATTGAATCGAAGAGGCATAATTCAAGATCCGGTATGCAAAGGATGTAACACAGGATTGGAAGAAGACATTGATCATTTATTCATGGGATGTACCCAGGCAAAACGAATATGGAGAGCTTCGGTTCTAGGTTTTTTATTTTGACAGAGGCACACCTAGAGATTTTAATACATGGTTCTGGAACCTAGGATGCACGGGGACGGGAACCGATTGCAGTTTCTGGCTGGGGATGGAAACGGGGACGGAAACAGCATGGGGATGTTCCCAGAACGCCGGAAATGATCAACCGTTTCCTCCCATGTTTGACCCAAAATAGAAAATGATTCCCGCCTGATCAGAGTATGTTTTTTGCTTCCTTTTTGCTTCCTTTTTGCTGCTCTTTTGTCGAGAGTTTTGCACCTTTGCTTTGCTCCGCTGCCGATCTGCTGCCTTCAGCTAATCTACCATTTCCAACGTCATGCCACGTCGCGCCGCTGCTTCTCCACGTGCCGTCGCAGCCTCACCACGCGCCGCTTGCCGTATCCCCATGTGCCGTCACCACTTTGTCGTGCGCCGCTTGGTTTGTACTCTTTTTCTTGCTGATCCGCTGTCTGTCGCTGATCCGCAA
>JAULKK010000008.1:6008686-6019408 GCA_032355705.1 Rubia peregrina
TATTTGATATTATATGTTTCTTTATATTTTCTTCAGTGATATATATATATATATATATATCTATAGTAAAATGAGATATTTATGGTTTTAATTATACCTTAAAAATTCTATATTTTAACAAGTTATAATTGATTATATAGTAAAGAATTAAAAGCTGTAGCATATTATAATATTAGTATAAGTTATGATTGATTATATATAGTAAAGAATTAAATCAGTAACTTATTATAATATTAGAATGTTATTTTTAGACAATTTGAATTTAGATTAGTCAAAATGGCTTCAATATCCCCGATTGACAGAACCATCCAAAAAGCAAAAAATTTCTAGTATATGGTATTTGGGAGAAGAAATAGAGTAGAATTATATAAGGAATTATAGTACTAAAATAACTCTATTATAATCATCGGTCCTATCCATAACTAATCACCTAAATAACTGATTCTAACAATAGATTATAAGCTGCATCTAGCTTCTAACAATATTATAAGTTGCATATGTGATAAAGATAAGGGATATATACCAATATAACCTATCTACTTGACTAAATACCAATATAACTCTCAGATAGTTTTTAGTGCAAAAATAACCCTAACTAGTTAATGTAAGTGCCAATATAACCCTCAAGGCCCCATATCCGGCATTGACTTCTATTTTTCGGCGTTGACTGTATGTAAAATGTCCAAAATACCTTCAGTGTTAAAATCTGAATTTGAGTTGACAAATTTACCTTTATAGTTCGATGGACTGCCAGAATCCACTTTGTGTGAAAAACAAATTAAATCATAAATAAATGATTGGATGTATAACTCAAATATATATAAAATATAACATATATGAAATGTAGAAAATTACTTACGCTTATGAGGTGTACTAATATTTGTTACACCTTTAAGTGTAGTGGGCTGTAATTAGATGTCAACGTGTAGCGAAATCAACAAAACTTACTTACATTTTGGCGTGTATCTCACTTCGCTACACATCTCTTGGGTGTAACTAAAACCGTGCAACTCTTTTGTTTTGTAGGGATACTTAATAATGTATACTATCTCCGTCCGAAAAAATGACGCATTTACTTTTTACTCGCTCTTTTAAGTAAGCTGATGTTACAAGAAATAATTGTGGAAAAGTAGGGGTATTTGAGAAAGCCGTGGCACCTGAAAGTTGATAAAGTTAAAAAGGACATTGTGGAAATTTAATAACACATTCCTTGCTATTTTGGATAGTTTTCAACGTATTTGATAAAATATAAGAGTACTTTATTACTGGTGCATTGATATCATATCAATGATATATCTCATTAATGATGAGGGTTACAATATATAGTGCTATAACAAACCAAAGTCTAACTAGAATATGATTCTAAGTCTATAAGGAAATTACCATCTATAACTAATTCTATAAGGAAACTAATTCTATTAGGTAACTACCATCTATAACCTTTCCCTACAAGGGAAAGGGTTCTTATTTCCTTAACAAAAAGTGTCATACAATCCTCAAATTTTTGAAAGTAAAGAAATAATCCTAAATTTTGATAAAAGTGCTCAATAACCCTTACATACCATTTCTGGTGTTGATTCGGATAAAGACGGGATTGATTGGACTCAAAAAGACAAAAGTACCCCTTGACTGAAAACCTAAATTTTTAAGGACTATTTTACCCCTATTAATGTAGGTCATGAGATGTCTCGCCTCTGCTCTGTGTCACGACCACACCACCGATTTCACCCCAACCCCTTAGTCCAACTTCGCAACCACTCTTCCCCACCCATCCCAGCCCAGTTTCCGTTACCATCCCACCTCACCCCCTCCCGCTAAGACCTGGCTCCATCCAAGCCCAGTCCCGCCCACCACCACAAGATCGTCGTGCAAAGCTCCACCACCACTGATCTCACCCATCCTAGCCAGCACCCACCCTATCCCCGCCTACCTACCCTCCTCCACTAAAGCCCAGCCTCATCCACCATCACCAGATTTCTTTGCCCAACCCTGCAACCACCGGTCACAACGAAAGTTCTCACCCCAACCACTGGATCTTCTAGCCCATCATTACCACCACCGGTGGTTCTTTCGCCACCGCCATGCGCAGAACCTTTCCCGTCACTCACCGCACTGCCACCGCCTCAATCCCAGCTCACCACATTGGCGCCAGAGGGACTTGAGCAAGTCCAAACGAATGACGATGAGCCACCACATCAATGTCGGCAGAACTCGAGCCCAAGAGAAAGGCGATGGGCCACTACATCGGCGTCGGAGAAACTCGAGCGAGCCCAAGAGCAACTGAGGGAGGCAGTGGAGTCTCCAGAGCGGTGGGGGTTGATTGCATCTGCGTTGATTTGTGGTAGCGGCGGTAGTTAGTCTTTCTCGTCAGATTATATCGCAAAAATAGGGAAGAGAAAGAAGGGTATAGCAATCTTTTCCTATGTTCTTTTTTAAGAGGGGAAAAATCTCATTACTTAGAATTCCGGCCAAAAATAGCCCAATTGGGTAATCTGACACCTTCATGAATTATCTAGGGTCATTTTTGGCACTTTAAAAAAAATCAGAGGGTTATATTGACATTTATGTAATAAATGAAGAGTTATTTTAACACGCTTCTCTTTTTTTCCTTACAACTATACAATCTTTATTCCAAAAAAGGATTGCTAATTACATTCCCTATTTTACTTCATGAAGTCCCATAAAAATATAGGAAAATATAACTATACCCATGATAGTATTTGAAGTCAAAATATAACCAATCAATCATGTTTCTCATATCTCTAAAAAAACTTCACCCACTTTTATCCAAAATTATAAAAGATCACTTTTTATATTGGAAAAACTTAAATATGACACAAGTGAATATCTATTTTTATTTTCTTTAGATTTTTATTAAGGTTATTGATTTAGTATTTTTGTGTATTTGTTAAATTAAAAAATTGTGACTATTTTTAAAAATTCAAATAAAAAGTACCCGTGCATAAGATTGGTGTGTCTATCCTATATGTCAGAATACGAGATTGGCATATCCGTCATTTTGTGTCTGAACATGAAATCATTGTGTCTAATCCAAGGGCGGAACACAAAATTGTTGTGTCCGACATAAGGGCCTATACAAAATTAGTGTTCCCAGTCTCACATGGTGGACAAATCAATCTCGTGTCCGCTTGTCAAGCCACTGGAGCGAACATGCTATTAAGGTGTCCAGTTATGAAGATGGACACACTTTTTGCGTCCTTTCTAAAATGGGGACACACTATATTTGTGTTCGATCTCGGGAGGAACGTCAGGTGATTTTTGTGTCCGAATATAAAAACGAGTGCAGTGACTATTGAAACAAATGTAGTGACTATTAAAACGAATTGCACTATTTTTGTGGTTGTTCTAAGGGTGTTCAAATTGTCTGATCAAACCCGACCCGACCCATTTTGACCCGATCCATTTGATTCTGGTCGGGTCAATGTCTCATTTGGGTCAATTTGATTTGGGTCGCGTCGGGTATAGGCGGGGATGAATTTTGGCCCAAATTGACCGATTTGGACCCATTCACATTTTGCCCCATTTTCTTGAGAAAAAATCATTCTTTAAAAAAAATTATAAAAAAGAATTATTTTAATATAACATATGTACCATTAATACTTCATAAACAAGTTTAACATTTTTGAAAAAAAACATTCATAAAGATAAAAATAATTTTGTAAAACTTCTATTAATTATAAATAATATATCATGAAATATATATTCATAATTATATAAATAAAATTTAGTAAAATTATATTATTTTAATCAAAATGTTAAAAGTATTCTAATTAAGTAGAATGAAAATAATTGTATTTTTTATTAAGTGAATAATTTATAATAAATATAATATAATATTCTTATTTTATCATCATTTCATTTTATATTTTCCAACTGTAAAATCTATAACGACAGTCGACAGTGGTAGAGGCGGTGGTGGATTTTCCATCCATTCTTTTTATAGGAGCGAGATTATTAATGTATAACACCTCTTCTTTTGCTGAAAATTTTATGTTTGATTGAAAAGATGTTTTGAGGGGTTAGCTTATTGATATCAATGCCGATCAAAAGTTATACCTATAATTTTTTTAAATAAAAAATTATATTAATACTTGCCATATAACTGAGAGCTATCCATATTTAATTCAAATAATTTTTTTAAAGAAAGAGCCTAATTCTTTTACTCTGGACCTCATATTAACGGTCCTGATGGTGCTGAGCAAAGTAAATTCAAATAAGAGAACCGACTGCAGTTGAGTTCTAGCTTTGGAAAATTAAAAATTACATTTTGAATGCGTTTTAAAATCTTGTGGCCTTTTCCCAATTCTTTAACCCATCACTAAATTCAAAAAAATATTATATTAAGGCTCAACATTTTCTAGCAAATAAAAGGAAGCTCAGAATTTACGGACAATCCGAATCTACAAAGGTAACCCCTCCATTCCATCTCTATTTACCCTCTTACTTTTTTTTACACTATTCTCTATCAAAATTTGACGGCATATTTGATCAAATATATACGAATAACAATATTATCGTATATGATATTGTTCAATTCGTCGTAACAATCAGTTTCTAAATAATAATTTTTATTTACTTTTATTATACGTGAATAAATATATTAATAATCATGTTTTTTGAATAGCGCGACAATAAATGCTGTGAAAATAGAGATAAGACGGAGGGAGCACTTGTTTGTCGTATTAGGGTCTGTCCGTACGATTTTTTGGCCCAACATAGTCAGAAATTTCCGATGAAGAAACAGCCAAATGATGAAACTTCCGTCCACTTTCAATGAACCAAATAAAACCATCACGAAATAGTGACAAAATCACCCCAATTCTTTTAATATTATATGCATGCATTTACAAATTTAAATTATACAAAGGAATTATAATAATTGGTAAATACATGTGAGATCAATAAATATGATTGTCATCATCAAAATGGTTACTTTTTTTAAAAAAAATGACAGTGACAAAGTTTTCATTTCGTATCCTCAGAATCACGTTTCAGATTCATAGAAAAACCAGTATTCAATCGTGTACTGTATCTAACAACTAAACAACCATTTATATTAAATTATTTAATTTTATCATGAGCCAGAAAATATGTACATAATAAACTAATTAGTGAGCCTTCGTGAATCACGGGCATAAACTTCCAGTGGGATTTCCTACAATTTTTTTCCTCTGCATTTTTGCGGGAAATTTCCCTTCTGTTTTCTTGTTTGATTGCTCCTTGTTTTCTTTTGACTATTATCATGCTATAAATTCTCAATGACTGGGTTTAGTGTGTTTCATAGCTCCATTTACTACTGCACTACATCAAGAAGAATTCATGAAGGTGAAGAAACTTTTCAGACTCAGAACATGGATTTCATGAACTGCTGATTATGGAAAAAACAATATTATTTCAGTTGTTTGACGATAATTTGCTGACCCTTTTGTTAGTTTAGTTGTTCTTTGAGTTTTTTCTTGATATCATTTGAATTAAGCTTGTTTTGCAATTCATGCAAAACCTTGTCTGAATGCCACACTTAGCTTGTTTGATAAAATGCCTGTTTAAGGAGTGGTGCATTGCTTCATATGATTATTTCTGGGGGGGTTTCGCCGAACCATTTGATGATCATGAGGTTGAAATGCTTTGCTTACATGAAAACAGGTGAATCTGAATATGGAGGGGAAGTGTCTTTGGGCTCCTGTGATCTTTTTGGCTATTGCATGCTCTCTCTTTCCTCTTTCGACTGAGGCCTTTCAGAGAATTCCTCTGAAAAAGCATGCGCTAGATGTCAGAGCCATCAGAGCAGCCAAAATCGCTCGACTTGAGAGCAAGTATGGCTTTGGAAGGAAAGGAATGTTTGGTGGCAATTCAGAAGCAAATGTGATCTCTTTGAACAACTACCTGGATGCACAATACTACGGAGAGATTGGAATCGGTTCCCCTCCTCAGAAGTTCACAGTCTTGTTTGATACAGGCAGTGCTGATCTATGGGTTCCATCGTCTTCGTGCTACTATTCTGTGAGTCTATCTTGATGTTTCGATTTTCGCTCCATTTGCATATTTTTCTGAAATTCCCAGATTTTATATTTGAAAGAAAATCGCCTTCAGATTGCGTGCTGGCTCCACACAAAGTTCAAGGCTAGCAAGTCATTCACCTATACAAAGATAGGTAAAAGGACCAATTTCTTTCTTCCAAGTTCTTATATATCCTGGAAACTCTCTCAGAAGTTTGCTAATAGCTTTCTAGAATATAGCCTTAAGCATTGAGTTCATTCTGAATCGCTTCTGAACAGTTTCTTCCACTATGGTTTCGTAGGAAAGCCTTGTGATATTCGCTACGGATCTGGGTCGATTTCTGGCTTCACCGGTCAAGATCATGTTCAAGTTGGTGATATTCAAGTTCAAGATCAAGTAAGCTTTCAATTCTTGCTTACTAGAGCTATAACTATCGTTTTTCTGAAGGTTGTTATTCATGCTAGTTTTGGTTTGTTTCAGGTTTTTATCGAAGCTTCGCATGAAGGAAGTCTTTCATTTGTGGTAGCCAAGTTTGATGGGATCCTAGGCCTTGGCTTCCAGGAAATATCTGTTGATCATACGGTGCCAATCTGGTACAATATGTTGACTCAAGGTCTTGTGAATGAAAAAGTGTTCTCTTTCTGGCTGAATCGTGATCAAAATGCAAAAGAAGGAGGCGAGCTCATCTTGGGAGGCGTCGATCCAAATCACTTCACTGGAAAGCACATGTTTGTTCCAGTGACTAAGAAGGGATATTGGCAGGTCAGTGAAGGCTTGAATTTCTTCTGTAGGACACGCGGAAGCAATATCCATCCGCTAATCTTTATCACCTGTTCTTTTTCACCAGATTGAAATTGGAGCATTTCATATCGGAGACATGAGTGCAGGTATATAACTTAAGCATCTCCAAGTTGATACGTTAGTCCTCGATCACATGTTTCTTTTCTTCCAATGCCTTAAGTATGAATTCCATATTTTATTTTGTATAGGCTCTTGCGAAGATGGTGGTTGTGCTGCTATTGTGGATTCCGGTACATCCTTGCTTGCTGGTCCAACTGTAAGTTCTCTCTTGATTCATTGTTATTCGAATACTTTGTTGATTTTGAGGTTCATTTGCTTTTTAAAAGCTTAAATGTCTGAATAATTCTATTGTAGGCGGTCATAGCTCAGATAAACCACGCCATTGGAGGAGAAGGAGTTGTGAGCGTTGAATGCAGGGAAATGGTTGGACAGTATGGAGACATGATGTGGGATCTTCTTGTATCTGGGGTGCGTGAGGTGTTTTCGACCCTATCTATTACATATAGTGTTTTTTACGTGTTAAAAGCTTCATGATCGAGTTGTGTTGGTTCATAGGTGCTACCTGACAAAGTCTGCGCGCAAGTAGGCTTATGCGCTTCTGTCACAGTTTCAGCCAAAAATGAGAGGTGAGAAAAACCGAAAGTTTCTTGGATCTTCAACAATGTCTGAATGATCGAACTAATCGAATCTTCCACTCAATCATTGTAGTTCTTACATCAAGTCAGTTGTTGATGCGAAGAACAACACACTTAAAGATACACCAATGTGCACTGCTTGTGAAATGGCTGTTGTTTGGATTCAGAGCCAGCTGAGACAACAGGGAACCAAGGAGAAAGTACTTCAATATGCTACGCAGGTGACAATGTTTAACGTACAAAAGGCTCTTGTTTATTGCATTATGTTTCATTTCTCCAAGAAATTATGTTTTTTTCCTTCTTTTATCTGCAACAGCTCTGTGATACCATACCAAGTCCAAAGGGAGAATCTGTGGTCGATTGTGAGAGACTAGCATACCTGCCAAACATTGCTTTCACCATTGGCGATAGAGTTTTCGAGCTAACCCCTCACCAGGTTTTATTCGATGATCATACATGCAGCAGAACACTATGCATCAATCAGTTTTTCTGAACGCAGATGTCTTTTTTGCAGTATATTCTTCAAACTGGATCGGACCTCACTACAGTCTGCATAAGTGGATTCATGGCGTTGGATGTACCAGCCCCTCGTGGTCCTCTCTGGTAAGTCATTTGCATTCTATGTAAATCTTTGACACGCGCGATTCTAATGACTGAAAATAGCGCTGAGGTCTGATGAACGGACGGGTTTTGCAGGATTCTTGGGGACATTTTCATGGGGGTGTACCACACAGTGTTTGATTATGGTAATCTCCAGGTGGGATTTGCCAAAGCTGCTTAAGGATTAAGGACAGTTGTACCAAATATCACAGTTGTTGAAAAATGCACTTGTACTTGGGCTGCTAGATCTGTTAGATGTAGAAAGGTGTGGTGAAATTCCTCTACTTTAGTTTCATTTCAAGGCAACTCTACCTTTCTGTGTGTTAAGAAATTGATCAAATTTGCTTACTTGTCTTCTTGTCTTGTGAATTACTTAAGTTCAATATCAGGATGCTGCTCAGTAGTTTTTCCCCTTAATTTAAAGCGTCGATAACAAGGATGTTTGAGAATCCAACCCTATATATTAATCAGATTGGATAAATAGTCTATATTAGACCGATCCTTAAAGCATGCTATCGGATGATATCATTTTACAAATGCACATACTCCTTAAGTGGTTCCATTGTAGAGCTGTCTAGCAACGTCGACCCGAAATCACCAAATAAAATCTATAGACTTGAAACAATGTCCCACTTCAACCCGGTCACAACAAGAAGCATTAAGATTAAACATACAAAAATTGTTCCATCGACACTTATGACCAACACTAAAGCAATAAAACACGATGAAAATCAAAGATTTCTGACTAAAATTTCGGTCAATCTCCATTTAATCTGTTCCAGACAGTTTAACTAAACTAAGAGATTGAATCCCATCGTTTAATGATACCAAACAAATAGTCTAAGGGCTAATAAAATCGAATAATCAGTCTAATTGACCTAAAACATTCTCACGGTCCTTAAGAACGTCAGTTTCTTCACTATAAATTGAGAAATAAAAAAATCCCCAAGAAAGAAATGCACAACTGCAAATGTGGTAAAGGTTCCTATTATAAGTACGAACAGAAATCAATATACATTTGCAATGTTAAAACCTTCACATTCATACTCCATCTGCACTTGTTCAACACGTCGGACTAAACACTTCAAATGGGAAGAGCAGTAACGGACAACAAGCTCTCTCAACTCCGTATAATCGTCGATTATCAGCTTTTGCAAGCAGCGTAGTTGCTCATCAGAAGCTGTCCACAGCAGAATATCCCTCGTCTTCCATCTCCGATGCATCCCTTCAGAACTTCGAGTTTTGGAAGTATACCAATGACTGAAATTTCCCTCCTGGATAACGTCACCTTTCTGAGACTTTCAGGTAGAGCAAACTCACAACAGCAAATGTCACCAACTGTAATGGTAAGTGATTCTAACCGACTGAGAAAATCAAGAAGAGCCCCTGATCAGTAGTATCTTGTCCGGTATGAATAATGCATTCGAGCTTACAAATGTTTGGGAAGTTCTTCATTCGCTTTTCCATGCTTCCATCAAAATAGTAAGAAACCCGACCCAAGGTTTCCAACTCAGTATTTTGAACATCTTCATGGGGCAAACCACAGCTTCCATATCTACCTCGAACACGTTAAGAAGTTTGAATATCTGAACGATGAATGACATATGAAACAGGAAGAAGAAGGAATTAGGCTGTGTGGTGGAGAAGAACAGCATGGAATGTGCACGAGGACCAAATAACCTGGACTTCTTCAAATGAATTGGCTCAGAATGAATGCACAACCTTTGCAAGTTGCGCGGCTCTGAAAAATACAAAAGCTGATCCTGTCCTTGTATGAGATGGAAGAAATCTTCCTCTTTTGCTTTTCGGCGACACAAATCATGTAGCAGGTCATGAATCTGGCAAGTGTTAACTCCTCCTATGGATCTATTTTCAGCAGCCATGACTAAAATTCTCTGGATCAAGTTTTTCAAGTACTCCAGCGCAACATCTTCCAAACTAAAACCTTTTCATCTTCTGGAAATGCCGCGAAATATAAGAAACAACGCTTCAACTCACGTGGAAGATGTTTGTAACTCAATTCCAACGTTGCATTGCTCCTCACTAGATGCACCACATGTACTTATAGCTTCCAGAATTCCCCTCCAACCTTCTTGCTCCGTAGTTGCTAGAAGTCCGGTTACCACAAAAACCGTAAGAGGTAGTACCTTGCACTTTTTAGCAATTCCAAGATCCATTAATTCAGGAGGCCAGACTTTTTTAGGGAATAGTCTCATTCGCATCATCTCTAGATTCTGGTAATCTTCACGCAGGCGAAGTGAATGAGGCTCTTGGTCGAGCATTCCATGAGGAACAATACTATACCCTCGGACCAAAAGCAAAATTTGGGTGAACACCCATACCTACTGCCGGACCACCGTGGACCGCCATCGGACCACCACCGGAACGCCACCGGACCATTACCGGACTGCCACCGGACTAGGTAGGGTTATATCAGTACATTGTGAAAACTAATAGGGTTATATCAGCACTAGGGGTGTTCAAAAATACCCGGCCCGCAATACCCGACTCATCCATCCATTGGGCCGATATAAAATAACCGGGTACTTTTATATTTTACAGGGCCGGGTACCCGGCCCGGAAATTTTACATTTGAACGGGTCAGGGCCAGGGCCGCAAAAATGCAATTTCCGGGTATACGGGATACCAGGTAATATTAAAAATATAT
>JAULKK010000008.1:6065123-6081472 GCA_032355705.1 Rubia peregrina
TTGATTACCAAAGGTTGAATGCGGTAACTAGGAAAGACCATTTTCCTCTACCATTTATTGATCAAATGCGTTGGGCGAGATTTTTATTGTTTCCTAGATAGGTATTCCAAGTATTTCCAAATTTCCATAGCCCTGGAAGCTCAAGAGAATACCACTTTCACATGTCCTTTTGGCACTTTTGCCTATAGGCGCATGCCTTTCGTTCTATGCAATGCTCCCGGCACATTCCAAAGGTGCATGGTTAGTATATTTTCGGAGTTTTTTGAGCACTTTGTAGAGGTCTTTATGGATGATTTCACCGTTCATAGAGATTCTTTTGATAGATGTTTAAACCATCTATCGTTAGTGCTCAAGAGATGCATTAAAGCAATCTCGTATTAAACTCTTAAAAATGTCACTTCATGGTGGAAAGGGGAATTGTATTAAGTTATTTGGTCTCTTCCCAAGGTATTAAGGTGGACAAAGATAAGATTGACACGATCCAATCCCTACCATACCCCTCGAGTGTTAGAGATGTTAGGTCATTCTTATGTCACACGGGTTTTTACCGGTGTTTCATTAAGGGCTTTTCTAAGATTGCCTCTTCTTTGTGAAATTTGTTGCAAAAAGAGGAGGATTTTGTGGTTGACCTAGAATGAAAAAGAGCCTTTGACACTTTAAAGTCGGTGCTTGTTTCCACCCCCATTATTCAACCCCCTAATTAGGATCTCCCTTTTGAGATTATGTGTGATGCTAGTGACTATACCATTGATGCGGTCCTAGGTCAAATGATAGGGAGAATCCCCCATGCTATATATTATACCTTGATAACACTTAATGATGCACAACGCAATTACTCCACAATGGAGAAAGAGTTAATGGAGATAGTATATGCTCTTGAGAAATTTAGGTCGTACCTACTTGGTACAAAGTCCATTGTCTTCACGGACCATGCGGCTCTTCACAACTTAATAGCCAAGATGGAAGCCAAGCCCAGATTGATTAGATGGGTAATCATCTTGTGTGAGTTTTATTTGGAGGTGAGGGACAAAAAGTGAAGTGAAAATGTAGTGGCCGGCCATCTAAGTCGATTGACATCGATTAGTGAGTCAGAGATTTTTATTGAGAAGCCTATGAGGGAGATCATCCGGGAAAATTTCTCGATGAATACTTGTTTGCACTTAGAGAGACCCACCCTTGGTATGTTGATCTAGTTAATTTTCTTGTCTCCCGTCAATTTCTCCCAAATTTCTCTAAGGGTCAAAGGGATAGGTTGAAAAGTGAGGCTAAGCACTATGTGTGGGACGATTCATATCTATGGACGCATTGCCCGGATCAAATGATCCGGAGATGCATCCCGGAGAGTGAAGTAGGTTCAATTCTAAATATGTGTCACTCTCTTGCATGTGGTGGGCACTTTGGTGCCAAAAGAACCGCTTTGAAGGTTCTAGAAAGCAGTCTCTATTGGCCTCACATGATGAAACACTCCTATAGGTTTCGTCAATCTTGTGATAAGTGTCAAATAATGGGAAACATTTCCCAAAGGAATGAAATGCCACAAACAAGTATCTTGTATTGTGAGATTTTTTATGTGTGGGGGATTGACTTCATGGGACCCTTCCCAAATTCTTGTGGTTGTACATATATTTTGCTTGCCGTTGATTATGTGTCCAAGTGGGTCAAAGCAAAGGCCACTAGGACCAATGATTCAAAAGTGGTGGCGGAGTTCTTGAAATTGAACATCTTTTCCCGGTTCAGAATTCTCTGAGCCGTGATGATATGAATCTCCTTACAAAGACTCTGGATTGGGGAATATCGAATCTTTGTCAATACTAGAAATCTAGCCCAACCTAGTATAAACTCATGAAATTCAAGTGTCCACCCCGCAGGGTACACTCAATTCCGACTTGCTCTCTAAATAGCCCGCAGGTTTAGATCACAAGGTTTCTTTGTTCACTAACTAGCCTGCGGGATTAGTTCACAAGGGATATTGATACTTAAGCAACAACGAAAATTAATGCTCGCAAGCAATAAGAATTTGTTATTGATAATAATGTTGTATAACAGTATATAATATCTCGGCCAAACCCCTTTATTTATAGGGTAAAATTCAGCCAACACAAATAGAAACTGGAGAGAATTATGGCAGCTTTAAGAAGCTAAAACCTTATCTAACTAAAATACCTAAAATAAATAGAGATATACTCGAATTCTTCTCTAAGCTATCTTGAAGAATATTCCCTTATCTAATCTTACAAAATTTAATTCTAATCAAATCAAAATTACAAAATTACAATATTTCAAAATTAATTCTAAATATGAGCACACTGCCTCATTAAAAAATCCAATGGGAAAAGAGTATAGTTTTAAGCTCCAAAAAATACTAAACTAAGAAAAATATAATAAATAATATTTTTGACATCGTATCATTCCTTCCGTGGTCGAAAAGTTTTGTCCTCAAAACGTGAACGATCTTCAAAAATAAATGTAGATAAACGTCCCACGCCATCCTTGCAAAATTATGCTAATAAACGGTGAATGTACGCTGATTAGGCAGTGATTTGGATGATGAGTAACTCTGACTCGTGAAATAAAGAACCAGTGGTGAGAAACTAAACTCACTCGCAAAAATTTGAGAAACTGATCAACCCGCGATATATAAGTTGATCTCACGAGATGAAAAACTGAACCTTGCCTCGCGTGTGTGTCATACGCACTTTCAGAGTGTTGTGCATGTGAGATTCACGCTACCAAGACGTGCATCGCGCGTGCGAGACACGCACTGCACTTGTCTTATTTACTGAACTTTGCTTAAATTTTTTACGCCAGAGCTTCGCTGAACTGGGATCGGCTTCCTTGGACACTACCAGAGAACCTTGCTGCTGTAGAACCTGAAGAAGACCAAGATAATGGTGTCGATGATCTGAAACTCGCCTGAGATGAAGAAAAACCTGGAACTATGAACTTCGCTGGAGACGATCAGGGGTGATGCAGATCAACAGTAGAGGTCAAGGATGAAAAATGGTGGCGATCAGCAGTTGAGGGAGGAGCAAAAATGCATCAACCGGGCTGGAGAAACCGAGAATGAATAGCTAAAGTCGCCGAGGATGAACTAATTGAAGGAGAGAAACGGCGGTGCGACAGTAGATTGTCGAAGACCAACGTGAATAATCGCAGCGGATGACGCGATTGGAGATGGAGCTGAGCGGGGTCGTCGGAGATGACTCTATCAATGGCGGTGAGAATGTCTGGCGGTTGTAGAATTTTACTGTTAATGCTTGATTTTTTTTCTTTTTTTGTCAAAATAAAAATACAGGTACGAAGGTACCAACTGATATCGTCCTACGATACCAACTGATGCCGACTGATATGATGGTCGCAGAAACTTTCTCTTTGCTATAATACCAACTGTTATGAATCTCCTTGCGAAGACTCTGGATTGCGGAATATCAGATCTTTGTCAATACTAGAAATCTCTAGCAACCTAATATAAA
Source organism: Rubia peregrina (assembly GCA_032355705.1). Classification (NCBI taxonomy): domain Eukaryota; kingdom Viridiplantae; phylum Streptophyta; class Magnoliopsida; order Gentianales; family Rubiaceae; genus Rubia; species Rubia peregrina. Next base: position 6,068,597 of record JAULKK010000008.1, read on the forward strand.
TGCACGAAATTCAAGCTTCTAGACCGTAGGGTAAACTCAATTCCAACTTGCTCTCTAAATAGCCCACAGGTTTAGATCGCAAGGTTTCTTTGTTCACTAACTAGCCTGTGAGATTAGTTCACAAAGGATATTGATGCTTAATTAACTCGCAGGATTAAGCAACAATGAAAATTAATGCTCGCAAGCAATAAGAATTTTTTATTGATAATAATGTTGTGTAAAAGTGTATAATATCTCGGCCAAATCCCTTTATTTATAGGATAAAATTTAGCCAGTGCAAATAGAAACTGAAAAGAATTATGGCAACTTTAAGAAGCTAAAATCATATCTACCTAAAATACCTAAAATAAATAAAGATATACTCGAATTCTTCTCCAAGATATCTTGAAGAATATTACCTTATCCTATCTTACGAAATCTAATTCTAATCAAATCAAAACTCCTAAATTACAATATTTTAAAATTAATTCTAAATATGAGCACACTACCTCATAAAAACCCAGTGGGAAAAAGAGTATAGTGTTAAGCTCCTAAAAATACTAAACTAATAAAAATATAATAAATGATATTTTTGATATCGTATCACGTGATTAGTGACCGAGGAACCCACTTTTGCAATCGCACAATTGAATCTTTGATGAAGAAGTATGGGGTAACCTATAAAACTTCCAAGGCCTATCACCCACAGTTAAATAGCCAAACCTAGGTCTCCAATCGAGAGATCAAATCAATCCTTGAGAAAACAGTTAATCCAAATAGGAAGTATTGGAGCATTCGGCTAGAGGATGCCTTGTGGGCATATAGAACGGCCTATAAAACCCCGATTGGAATGTTCCCATATCGGTTGGTTTTTGGGAAGCCATGTCACTCACCGGTTGAGCTTGAATACAAAGCATATTGGGCTATAAAAAGCTTCAATATGAATTTGGATGAGCCCGGTGTGCACTGAAAGCTTCAATTACAAGAGTTTGAGGAGATTCAGAATGACTCTTATGAGAATGCCGCAATTTATAAGGAGAAAACCAAGACTATGCATGATGGTTTAATCAATAGAAAGGATTTTGATGTTTGCAAAAAATTCCTTCTATTCCAATCACGCCTTCAGTTATTTCCAGGCAAATTGCGATCAAAATGGATTGGTCATTTTGTGGTGATGAAAGTTTTCCCTCATGGGACGGTAGAGATTATGAGAGAGGCAACTTCCAAAGTTTTCAAAGTGAATGGCCACCGTTTGAAACCCTATTATGAGAGTTTTCAACCGAAACTAGTCGAGAAATCACTTCTCGATGACCCGGTTAGTGAGTAGTGGTTTTGGTGTGAATATGTCATGCCGACAACATTAAATAAACTTGGTCTTGATCATCCGGATGCTATTGATGCAATTACAATTATGTAGCTTCCTTTTTTTTGAAATCTTTGTGATTACGTCGTGATAACGACATTAAATAAACTTGATTCTGATCATTCTAGTGCTATTCATTCAATTCTGTTGATATAGCATCATTTTTGGAAGCTTTGTGAATACGTCGTGCCAAAGACGTTAAATAAACTTGATAATCCGGATAATCATTGATACTCCGTTGATGAAATTGTACCTCTTTGTTAAGATCAACGTTTCTTTAGAATAATGCTATTTTAATCGCTTTCATTATTTCACTTTGAAATTTATTTGATTTTTGTTTACTATATTTTGGAGAAATATTATATTTGGTGTGCATTGTTCTTTATTTTTCTAAACATTAGAATATGGTGATTTTGTAGTTCATTCCGGTTTGGAGCCATAAAAGGTTGCACGGACCATGAAAATTTGATATGGTCCGTGTCAAATTTTGTAGGATAAAAAGGGTTTTTGGTCAGGACAAAAGGGTTGCCACAAACCGTGTAAATTTGACACGGTCTCTGTCAATAAATGGAGCAGAAAAAAGATATTTTTCGAATTGGGCAGAATGGTTGCCATGGACCTTGCAAAACTGACACGGTCTGTGTCAATTTTTTGTGCAGCAACAATTTATTTTCAGGTTTGGAGGCAGAGAAGATTGCACGGACCATGCAATTTTGACACGGTTCATGTCAAACCCATAGACAACATATATGGTTCTCTTTCCAGGTTTTTTCCCATAACCCTATCTTCCCCATATTCCTAACACCCGACTTTCCCCTTCTCCCCTTTCAGCTGACCCCTGCGCTCCTCCCCCTCCCTTCGTCGGAAACCACCCCACCTCCCACTCTCCATCCCATTTAACACCCATTACCCTCACATCCATAAACACTCAACCATTACAAATCCTCAAGAAAGTGATTCAAAACTCAAGAACCCTAAATTTTGGGTGTTCTTGAATTTTGGTCTAGTTCTTCCCCCCTTGCTCAAATTGGATAACATTGGAGGCAAATATCCATCCATCTACGATCATTGTCCATCAATTTCATGGTACCTTTCTCATAGCTTTCCGGTTGATTCTTGTGTTTGGAAATTTGGAGATTGTTCTTGTGGTGGTAATTGTGATATTAAATATAAGGGTAGTCTTCTGCATTGTGTGTGTAGAGATTGTTGGTATTGAAAGAATATTTTGGTGTTATTTGTGTTCTTGTGGTGATATTTTGTTGATTGTTAGAATATTGGATCGATTTTGGTGCTATTTTGGTGAATTGTTGTGCTATTTTGGTGCTCGTTCGTTGTTTTGGTAATTGTGTTGTGGTGTAGTATATTTGTGGACTGTGGTGGTAGTATATTTTGGGATTGATTTTGTGAAAATGGCAACAAAGAGAAGTCGAGCTAGTTCATTTCGAGCCCCCCACCAAACACAGATGAACCCACTTATCACTGTTTCACTCTTGAGTTTCTACAGACAGAAAAGCGTGAGAATGGAAAGTACATCACATTCAACCTCAATGATGAGAGGCGTGAGGTCAGCTATGAATAGTTGAAAGCCATCTTTTGTTGGAACTATGACACAGGAGTGAAGGATCTTCTTTCAGTGCCCGGGTTTAATATGGAGACATTTTGGATAACGATCACGGGGAGAGCCACAACTAGAGGGAACAATAGATCACTTATTATCCATCCCACCTTGAGATTTGTGCATCCCTACCTATCTATGACGATCTTCTGTCATGGGAAGCCCGTTCAAATCCCACAATTCGACTTGAAGTGCCTTTGGGCAATGAATTCCGAGGTGCAAAGCCATCCAGACTGGGTGGACTATTAGGTCTACATGTGCTTGAGGCTATCTACCATAGATAAGGGGAAGATCAGTATGGGAGGAATGATCACTATCATAACAAGAGCTTTAGATGTGGAGATACCGGGAATCCACCAATCTATCACAAGGAAGTATGACCACTTGTATGACATTAACAAGCTTGTAGGGGTGAAAATGCTACAGACTACCGATGTTAGTGACCACTTTATTTGGAGGTGTGGGCCGCACAAGTTCATGATCCTCCCCCAGGTTAAGTGTTGTCATCTTTCGGAAGATATACATCTGAGCACCTTGTTTTTAAATCCTGATTAGGAATTCGCAAGATATTTTTGGGCGGCTCTCAATGAGGACAACATGGCCCACTGAATGGTACCCCATTTCCCCCCTGAAGATACCCTGTCCAGCAGCTACCACAACCTTAGCCATAGCCGGAAGATCCCACACTTGAGCCCTCTCACCCACATTATTTTGACTATAGCACTTTACTCATCACCATTAATGAGAATGTCAGAGCTATTCGTCACCAGATGAATAGGATTGAGCAGACGCAGCACCGGATGCATGAACACTTCACCCGTGAGTTCGACATATTTGATCAGCAATTTGATGTACTCGAGGATGGCTTTGAATCCATAATTACCATATTACGATCTTCTCACATGGATGATGACCCATCGCTCGATGCAGAAATGAGGTACAGACACAGGCAGGAGGAGCGGGCTTGGAGGCATTCTCGCAGCCACAGAGGAGCGGGATCTTCTTTCTCCTAGTCGTGAGTACTTTTTTTTGTTCTATCGTTCTCTTTACCCTTTTTTCCACATTTATGCTTTGATCTTTTACATGCATTGGAGACAATGCAAGTTTTTAAGTGTGGGGCGGGGTGGGGAATTAACATGTTGTTGATATGATATTGCTCCATTTCTGTTGTAATTTATAACTTCTTAGGAGGTAATTAAAAAAAGAAAAAATATAAATAATAACCCCGCTAAGCTGAAAACCAAAGATGGAAACTTAGGAAAAATTGGGGGGTCCGGATAGGTCAAAAACTTGGAAGGGCAACCTGTGCAAAAATGAGAGGCTTAAATGGTGTGAAAAAAGGAAAAGGTGAGCATTAAAAAAATGTGTGAATCTAGGATGAAAACCCGAGAGGGCTCCTAGGCAAAAATGAGAGAAATGAAAAAATATATGAAGGCTCATTTTTCCACTTTGGAAACTCTTTGAGTAGATTAAATCTCCTCTTGCTTTACCTTTTGATGATGAACACCTCTCTTTGATTCAATATCCTCTCTTTGATTCAATATTATTTTTGGGAATGTGGATGGGTAGAAATCCTTTAGGTTTAAATGTGGGGATGGTAGTCTTTCATTTTTATAATTAAGGAAATTTTCAAAGGAAAGATCTCGAATATGTGATAGGGCGGAATCCTTAGGCCTTTATCATTTTTACTCGAGGACGAGTAAAGGACTGAGTGTGGGGTGTTTGATATGACCAATTTATATCATATTTTTGGTACATTCGAAGTCTAATTTTGTAATAGATTAGGGATTTATTTTGAAGTAAATCAATATTTTATCAATTAGTGGGTTAGCATGATATCACATGTTTTATGTCCTAGTTCTTTGATTTACGAAGTGTTTCGAAGATCATTTTGAAGACTCCTTTTGAAGAGTTTGGGTTTGAAGAGTTCTAGATTGAAGAGACGACGAAAGTTAGAAGAGAAGACCAATTATTCTAAAAATTGATAAAAGTTGTGCATAACACTTGACACTGACCGTGTCAAATGGACACTGGTCATGTCAAAGAGACCAGCATCCATTTTATTATTTTTCTCTTTTAATTTTTAGATTATAAATACTCTCCTTATCTCCCCCATAATATACATCTTCATCATTCACACCCATGTCTTCGTCATCGCTTGAGGAGTACTCTTCACTTACCTTCTCTGTGTTAGAACATAGGACTTCGGCCGCCTGACCTATGCTGGAACATCGATCCACTTCTTCCTGTCCGATGTTGGAACATTCAATACCGACTTCTGAGCCTCCTTGAAGTTTTGCTCCGAAAGTCATATAATTACTGATCAATTCCACTTCATGATTCTTCTCTTCTTCATCTTCACTCTATGAGGTAACAAATGATTTTCCTTGCTTCTTCAGAGTGTTGGCACATTCATCCCGGATATGTCCATACCCTTCGCATTCTATGCACTGAATCATTCTTGACTATGTTAATTCTCCATTTTGACTTCTTGAGAATTGCTGAGTGATTTGCTCCATCCGCGGCTCACGTGTTTGCCAGAGTCATGAAACCTTGAGCTGTCTCACTAAACCTTTCCTCAAAATTAGGGATGATCATGGGTATGGTCTAATAAGACCCAGACCTGACCCAAAGAAAATTTGGTTAGACCCAAACCCAACCCGGACCCGTAGGGTCTAAATATTTTAGTCTCGTACCCAGACCCGATGGGTCTAAACGGTTCTTGGGTCCAAAATGGGTCTTTAATGGGTCTAATGTTCTTTTTTATTCACTAAATAAAATATATATATTTATCTTAAATGCAAATAATTGAAGTTCAATATGTATTATAATTATTTTTCAAGATAACAAAATATACAATACATATTATTTGTTGAATTTGAAATAAAAATACAAAAAGAATATGAAAGTAATTTAGAAATTTGGATAAAATTATACATAGTTAGGCTTATATGGGTCTACGGGTTGGGTTTGGATCGAATCCTGTTCTTAGTATTTTGTACCCGAACCTGGACCCGTATCTAAAAATCTAGACCTATACCCGGACCCGATGGGTCTAAATTTTTTGGACCCATACCCGACCCAATGGGTCTAGACCATGTGGGTCTGGGTCGGGTCTTAGACCCATGATCATCCCTACTCAAAATTCTTATTTATCACTTTCTTCAGCATCCTTGAGAGATTCTTTGTGGTAAGAGAAAGCTCTTCATTTACATTGTCGATGTCCTCTTCATGATTTTTTTTGACAATGAAGTTTTAAATGCCAACTCCTTCGTTGGATGTTCCAACGTCATTTCATAAGTTTGCAGTGATCCCATTAATTCATCTAGATTCATGGTGGCCACATCTCTTGCTTCTTCTATTGCCGCAACTTTCATAGAAAATCTATGAGGGAGAGATCTCAAAGTATTTTTCACTAGTTTGGACTCCTTGTAAGTTTTTTCAAGTTGGTATGCTATATTTGAGATGTCTCTTAGCTCTCCATTGAACACAGCAATAGTATCATCCTCTTCAATCTTCAATTTTTCCAACTTTATGGCCAACGTTTGTAGTTTTGATTCACACACACGACTTGTTCCATCATGCACCGTTTGTAGGATATTCCATGTTATCTTTTCCTGATGACACATAGAGATGAGTTTGAGCTGATTTTCATCTACTGCAGTAAAGATGACATTTAATGCTCTGGAGTTCACCAAACCACTTCTTTTTTCATCTAGAGTCCATGACTCTTTAGGTTTCACTACTGGCTCTTTAGAACTCGATTCACCTCCTTTAGAACTTTCAACAACTGGGGGTTTCCATTCTGTTTCAACATAGTGTCAAGCCAGTTCATCCTGTGAATTTTCGAACACTCTCATGTGAGCCTTCTAGTAGTTATAATTCGTTCCTTCCAGCAGTGGTGGTCGAGACACAGGAGCTCCTTCTCTAGTCACCATTGGTAAAACTGGATCACACTTTCTTTGTCAAAACCAAGGTAAAACAAGTGACCTTGCTCTGATACCAAATGAAAATTTGGTTTTACCATTTTACCTTAATTATTAGATCGGTGTTCCAACATAACCTATCTAACCAAGCATGTAAAAATAACACAAGAACGCACAAAACTTGGTCACGCAGTTCGGTGAAATCCACCTACATCTACGGGGTTTGGCCTAGTTCTAAAAAAATCCACTAATCAGAAAGATATTGTACAAAGTACACCATACAACTATACTTATCTTTTCTAATTACAACGTGTGGATTTTGCAAGCTCCCCTTGCTACCAATGCGCTTTGATCAGACTCCATCTGACCTTGAAACTCGTCAATGCTGGATATCTTCCTACCGAGGAATTAAGGTATACGATTTTGAACTAATCAACAGGTCAAAATATGTTGGAACATATGTCTGCTTTCTCTCACAGTACTCTCAAAAAGATAGAAAATCCAAGTGCATATTTTTGCAATTAAATTCACTCGTAATGCAGCTGACGATGTCCTCTATTTATAGTCCATGAGCAGATCGGAACTCTCCATAATTATCTCCACAGTATTCCAATTCCATATCTGCTTCTAAAGCATATTCAAATCCCATAAGTAAAGAGGTTTTCCTTATCTCAAATATCCCATAATATTCCATAAATCTAATTCCATAATTATAGGGAATTTTCATGAATCAATTATGCTTAATACACGTCTGAATCAATATTGCATAATCTCCATATTTCCATAAACCCATATCAAGCAATATTCTATCATCAATCAAACCCTCAGCTTTTCCTATGTTCCAACATAGAAATTCTGAAGTAGAGTATAATTCCATCTCTATTTCAAATTATGATTTTAATCATATCCTTTGGAGATAGGAATTACCAAATATAATTCCTTGAAGAATATCTCTTACATATCTTTTTCCATAGCTAAATATTCCAAATAAATTCTAATTCCATAAATATAATCCAATCTCATAAATCTAATCAAATCTCATAAATATCGGAATCGATATATTCTCAAATCAAAAACCATCTGATCGAAATATTAATTCTCGCATTCATCTACGCATTTCTTATTCTACCGAACTTTCCTTCTATTGTGTTTCAACATAAACTATTCCATATTTACATAATTTCCACAAATTATCAATTAAATAAATCTGGAGACGTTTTATTTTTATTGGTATAATTCAACCCCAACTCAATTATGGTCCTGGTTCCGCCAGTGAACCATCATCCTATTTTCATATGCAACTGTGATTGCACAAATGTTCTTACAGCGCAGCGATGTTGAAGAACTCGCGATCCGAATCAAGATCTTACTATTCAGCTTTTTAAAAAATTCATTGAAGAATCGGACGACGATTGCATAGGATCAACAGAATGTTTGATATTAAGATTTCATGATTTTCATGAGTTTCTGCTAAGCAAAATAATGCTACTATTGTAGTAATGAATTAAAAGAACAGAGCAGCAACTAGTAAATCCAGTACATATGAATAGTATTCACTATGTCACAGATCTGTACATACACACCTTCAACAAACTGATCTTGATTAAGTTCACCCTCACCCACACCCACTCTCAAACCAAAATTACACACAACAACAACTCAATGAATAATAAAATAGGAAAAAAGAAGAAGTGAAAAACAAAGAAACTAATAGAAAAAACGAAAAAATCAATCTGGAAAGCAAAACTATATGTCACAACAATCACACACTCACTATAAGGAATGAACTTACCCCTTGTTTATGGTAATTAAGGTTTAAGAGACAGTATCACCATTTTTCGTCGTAGTTTCCGGGGCTGCTGGTGTTGTTTCAGGGGCGGGTGGCGCGGTTTTAGGTGGCGATTTTCCGATAATTGCTTTCTTGGCCTTGACAAGGGAGTTCTTCACTTTGGACAGTAAGTTGTTAGAACCCTTTGTCTTGCCTGCAACTTCTTCTTTAGGAGCTTCTGTCTTAATGTCACTAATTTCCCTGGATTCCTGAACTGGAGTTTCCTCTGGTTTTTCGGTATCTCTGACAGTTTCCTCGGGTTTAACGGGTTCTGTCTCAGCTTCAGGCTTCTGGGGCTCTTCTATATCCACCTTCTTCTCAACCTCTGCATCTTTTTCAAGCACTTCAGCTGTAGATGAAGGTATCACAGCTTCCTCAGGTTTGGTGGTCCCGTTTTCGACAGGAGGAAACTCAATGTCCCTGGAAATGGTCTCTTCTTTCGGGACATTTTCAGGTTTCGGCTCAGGCTCGGGCTGAGATGTTTCCTCCTCAATGGCACCTCTGTCTTCCTTTTCTAAATGCTCCCCTAAGGTCACTCTAGCTTCAGTCTTTTCAACTGGAGCTGGAGCTGATTCCACTTCAACATTCGGGGTCTTCTCCACACTCTCACTTGGAGGAGTTGGTTTAACTGCTGCTTCTGTCGATTCGGGTTCAAAGATTGTTTCAGATGAAGGCTCTTGATCTTTTACCACTGCTTCAACCTCAGTTTTCTCTTCAGCCTCAGGTGCAACAGTTTCTGGTTTATCTTCTGCTTCTGCAACTGGAACTGGAGTTACTGGAGCAGAAACTTCAGAATCTTGTGCCAAGTCATTCACTTTTTCTTCAGAAATCTGAGGGACTGATTCTTCAGAAACTTTAATTTCCCTTTTCAGCTCTTCTTCTTCTACTTTTGCCTCAGTTTTCTCTGATGCTTCCTCCACTTTTTCAGCCTGGATCACCTCAGTAACCGGTTCAGGCACGTCGGCTTTCTCAACGTCCTCTTTCTTCGTCTCAACTGCTTCGGTCACAGGTTCAGCTACTTCAGTTTTCTCGACTGGAACCTGAATCTCCTCTACTTGTTCCACTTTCTCCTCCACAGCCTCAACTGCTGCAGATGGCTCAGAAACATCGATTTTCTCGGCCTTCTCTATCACCTCCTCAGTAGGCTCCTCTTTGGGTGTTTCCAGCTCCTTTACTGAGGGCTCATCATCAGTTTTCTTGATCTCTTCTGTTGTAGGAGGCTCAATGTGCTTATCTTCAACCTCTTCTTTCGGTTCATCTGCTGCGACAGCTAAACTCGTAGGCTCCTCAGTTTTCGGCTTTTCTACCTCTTCAGCTACAGGTACTTCTTCACTTGGTTTCTCCTCAATCTTGGGCTTTTCTTCACTTTCCTCAGCCTTTGGTGGTGCTTCAGTTTCTTGTTCAATTATCTTAGCATCTTCCTTTACTTCCTTCTCAACTTGCTGCAAGTTTATACATAAACCACAATCATTAAAAGAGTTTCATCATAAAGAAAGCATAGGGTAGCATTAATATTCTCCAAAGCTATGCATACTGTCCACAAAAGCAAATAATTACATGCATAAGTGAAGCAGAAAATTTAGAAACACAAAAATTTAATATCAGGGAGTACATCTAAAACCTTGCAACGGATAAAAGTGTTGCAACAGATACAAGGTGACACTTGAAATTGTTGCAATTGGTCAAAGGTGACACTTGGACAAGTGTAAAGTGTTGCGATAGATATAAGATAACACTTATAAAGTTGTCGCAATATGTCAAATGTAAAAGTTGTCGCAATATGTCAAATGTAAAAGTGTCGCTGTATCTATGACACTTAGTAGTAGTGTGTCTGAGACAGAAAAACATTCTATCTGATGCAGAGGGAACTTAACTAGACAAGAATTTCTTAAACACTCTTCTCTTAGTAAATAAATCTTGTAGAAACATTCTGTTTTCATGGATCTTAGTGGAAGGAATCTTGAACACTTTTTCTTAGTTTTCCATGAATTTCAGCTCTAGAATGGCCTGGATTTAAAGACCATGATCAACTCTTTCAAGACAGGATCTAAGCTCAGTTTCTTGCCAACAGACAGAGCTTTTAAAATGGAAAGAGAATTTCCTAAATCCACATGTACAAGTAATATAATTCACATATGAAATAAGATGAGATCAAATTTAAGAAAAGTACCTCAAGGGCAGGAATAGGATGATCAGATGAAACAGTAGTGTCAGTAGCCATGGAAATAGAAGAATCAAGAAAAGAATCTGCTAAACTGAAGCTTGGAGTTTGGAGCTTGAAGTAGTAGTGGGAGTAGTAGTTTGTATGATGGGTGTAAAGGAGAGAGAAATGGGAAAAGAATGATGTGGTTGGCAACAACATAAAAGTTCCAAAGCAAAAAATCAACAAAGTAAATAGAAACTACATCTTCAGCTACCTTTTCCCCCCATATGGACTTGATGTTTCAAAAAAAAAAGTTGATAGAAAATTGGAAAATGGAAGAAAATTGGGAAATTTTGCATTATACCCCATGTTGTTTGATGGAATTGCAAATCACACCCATAGGTTCACTTGTTAATACATAGTAGTCTTCTTGACAACAAAATGTTAAAAATGGACCTATTGTTTCAATTGAAAATTGGACCCATTGATTGTTGCAACAATGATTTTTTTTTAAAAAATACAACTATGTATAGCTAACTGTTTTTATCACATTATATCTTATTAATTATATGTATAAAGTGTTGCTATTATGTATTTGGTTAAGATTCGTAAAATTATTTATGTGTGAGTGAATTATATTCTTTTTGTTTTCCCTTTTCAAATCTTCTTATAGATCGTCGTATATTTCTTCCGATTTATTTTGGTGATTGTCTTTATTACAAGAGTCTTATTAAAACTATAAAAGTCTCTTATGTATAAGTTCAGACCATGATTTTTTTTAAATTTTTATTATATGCCAGCACTACCTCTACTATTCTTTTTAATAGTTTCAATGCATTATATACTTTCTCTGCCCATGCATACATCTTAAACATTTTTATTTTTGCTATTCTTGTTTTTGTTCTTGTTCAGACTTTTTCGGTCGACACATAGATAGTGAAGTATCGCAAATCTCATAACTTTTTTTATCTAATATTCTTTCAATTTAATCGTTATTTTACTATCGCAGTGTATTGACGATGATCCACTTCGTAATCTATTCTATCCAACTTGAGTACTGTGTGAAATTCTCATCATTTTCTCTTCTTTCTTTTTCTATCATATGCCACATATTTAAAAACTTCTACACACTCGTTTACATCATGCTATTCAACTTTCACTTGTATTGGATTCGTGTAATTTGAAATTTGATCCAAACTATGAGGACGTCTTTATAATTACACAAGAGTGAGTGAATAATGGTCATATCACATGGATATGATCTGTCAAAAGCAGTGGGGATTCCCTTAGAAAAACCCCAAGGGAAAAAATTATAAAATTTGCAAGGTAATTTGAAGGCAAAATTTTGTTGATGGTGGAAAGTGCTAAATAATTAGGAAATGGGGTTGGCATAGAAAAAGTGACGGACTTTAGTACGGGGGACCACTGTTAATGGTGGGTGTTTTTAACGGCCTAATCCTTTTCGAAAACAGTTGTCTGTGTTGTCGGTTTCTTCTTTTATTTTAAAGGAAGGAATAATAACCTCATTTTAATTTCATAAATTCAACTATAAAACAGACACACCCAATTTTTCACGTTTGACCAGTCTCCATACTCCATCTGTCCCACTGTAAATTACTTATTTATTTTTTTTACTATTTTCAATGAACATATTTAATCGTAAATATCTCTAATTACATATAATTGTATCACATAGTATAATTATATTATATCATAGTATAATATAATTATTATATACTAAGATTAATTTATATTTATATTCAAAGTTTATAAAATTTGATTCCTACAAAATAATTAACCAATTTATAGTGGGATGGAGCGAGTACATATTAACCATCAATATCTTTTTCAGCACTCCAGATTAGAGTTGGGTATCCACTGTATTCATGTCATACTCCCTCTGTCCCACCTCAAATTGCAAGGAATCAAAGATTCAGTCAAAATAAGAAAACTTTGACTACATATTTGAATAGATATATAAATAATAATATTGTTGTAAATGATATCGTTGGATTCGTCATA
>JAULKK010000008.1:6101567-6113663 GCA_032355705.1 Rubia peregrina
GGGTTAGATTGGCACATACATCAAAATGTTAGGGTTATTTTGGCACTTTCTCATTTTGCAGGGTTATATTGGCACTTTCAGTCTAAAAGTAGGGTTATTTTAGCACTTTACTCTTAAATTTATAAAGAAAAAGGTAGAATGAATTGATGAAATAAAAGAAATCTTAATATAAAAGGAAATTGTGTTAAATTCACAAAATAACTAAAAAGGGAAAGTGTGGCACATCTAGTGAAATATAGGGAGTAGGTTATATACAAATTAAATTGAAGGGATCGATTTTCAGGTTCATTCTGCAAATTATTATTTGCGGGAATACAAAAGTACATCCTCCTTATTTAAAATTCTAGCTTATTACACAAACAGAGGTGTTGCAGAGTATAAAGTATAACAATAAATAAAAGTGAGTGATATGGATCTCCTAGCGGAGGCTTTGAATTGCGAAATTTTAGATCTTTAACTAAATGAGTGATTTCGTAAATCGTAGTATCGTCGCAAAATTGATCACAATTAGCCCTCATGATTATGAACAATTCGAGATTTGTAACACTAACTAGCCCGCATGATTAGTTCACAAATCGATGATATAGATATTTAATTAACACGGAGGATTAAGCAACAATGAATAAAACTCGCAAGCAATGAGTATAACTCAAAAATTCTGAATATATGATTGATAAAAGGTAGTACAATTTTCGGCCAAGTCCCCTATTTATAGGGTTTGATTTTCAGCCAAAAATCGTAATCACAAATAGAAACTGAACCAACTTAAGGCAGGATAAAGAAGCTAAAACCATATCTAACCAAAATACCTAATTTAAATCTAAATGATGATCATATTCATCCAAGTAAATCAATCCAAATATTGGATGAATTCTTGAATGAATCTATCTTATCTAAACTTAACAAATCTAATTCTAACCAAATTAAAACTCCTAAATACAATATTTCAAAATTAACTTTAAATATGAGCACATTATCTCACTAAAAAAAACTCAGTGGGAACAAGAGTATAGTGTTATACTCCTAAAAATACTAAACTAAAAAAACAATAATAAATGAAATTTTTGACATCGTATCAGTGATGCCATGTCCAATAGAGATTATATCAGTTATTTTCATCTCATATCATCTATAATTCATCTACCTTAGTCTCATACCATCTACCACCATTTCATACCATTTACCTTCATCTCATACCATCTGTCATCATCTCATATCATCCCATACCATCTGCCACCATCTCATACCATCTCCATTTCAACTCAACTGGACAAGGCTTGATTCTTTAAATGTGCATCACTCTCCCATATATAATTAGAGTTCTATTGAAAACCGGGTTTTATTTTGTAGAAGGTGTTTCATTTATATTTTGTTACTTTCAATCTCCAAATTAATAAGTACATGTGAATTTATGGGTGATCAAATCATATGAACCAAGCCAACCTAATCCATTTCGATTCGATTCATTTGGGTTGGGCCGGATCAATATCTCATTTGAATTAAGTGGATCAATTTGATTTGGGCTGGGTTGGGTGTTGGTCGGGTCGGATTTCGATCCTCGTCGACCATTTACAAAAAAAAAACCATTTCAAGGAAAATTCCAACTTTGAAGGAATTCATTAAAATTTTAGTTTAACACAACTTTTCATACAAAAAATTTACCCATAAAAAAATTTAACATTAAAATATGGGAGAAAATTTATTAATATTATATTTTATTCATGAATAAAAATAAATTTTTAATTTAATTTACTAATTATTAACAAATAAAAAATTATACATTTATATGAAAATATGTATGTATTTAAAGATAAAATTTTACGCTTAGCTTGAAGAGAGATGATGGAGTATAATCCAATGCGACGTAGATTAGATTTTATTTGTATTAACTTATACTCATTTATATTTCGTAAGGTGAATTGCCGATATAAAGATTTGGAGATTTAAGAATTTAACAGAAAAATAGTGATATTGTCAAGTATTTTTTGTACAAGTAATCATGAATGAATACATAATGGGAGAATCATGAAGACTCGTACATGAAAAAAAAAGAAAAAAAGAATCCTTAACTACTAAACGTATAATGCCAACATCTCCCTTCGAACTTAAATTGCTATAGCAATAAATATTGAGAGTTTGTCAGAGAAGAAAAGGAAGCGTGCAGTGAAGTCAGCCTTGGTGAGTCAACAATTTGGAGAGATGAGGGAACAAAAGGTAGTGTAATGGTACCAAACTGCAAACAGAATCAGGTGAAATGACAACCAACCTCAATATACTTGGTTGGCTCATAAAATTAAGACCGAATTAAGTGCAACGTGAATAACACTCTGATTACACAATGTACTGGTGTAGTACTACAATGTGTGATTCACATATCACCAAGTAACCAGCACAACAAAAATCTCAGTGGTAGTCGAAGTCATGGCACGATAATCAGCTTCCGTAGAGAAGCGAGAACTAACATCTGACCTCTATGGTAGACTTGCGCTTCCCGAACTCCCCAAATACTCATGGCATCAGAACCTCTTCTTCCTCATTGATTTGGGGTCGCTCAGTTGTATTAGTGATTTAGGGTTATTTCAATTTGTGGTTTTGAGTGTTCTTGTGTTTGAGATAATTTGGGATTTCAAATTGAAACTTCTCGGATGTGTTTATCTTTGTGATTATTTGGAACTGAAGATTTGAGAATTTAGATACTCAAAAGAAAGAGAATTATAGTGTAAAAATGTGTTCTTACAAGTAATCAAGAATGAATACGTAAAAAAGAGTCCAAAATCTAATACTCCATAAAAAAAACTAAAATAACCATTAACTACTTAACATGTGATGCTAATATGATCTATTATTGGATTTGTGGTCTATTCTAGTACAAGGTACGTACATACACAAACTGAAATACTTGGAGTGAGAGAGGGAGAGATGTGGATTGACTTGATGATGATGATGGGGGGTTGCCCCGCTTCTTGATTGCGAATAATTCTACACCACATTTTGGACATGACATCACAGTTTTATTTCCTTAATAACCTTATTTCTTCAGAACCAAAAGACCCCGCTTTGATGTCGACTACATCCACGTAAAGTAATTCAACAGTCATGTCTTTTTCTTTACTTCTTTCTGCACATCAACATATTAACACGGCCATCCCGTGACCATATGCCAATAAAACATCTCACAATCTATTTTACGTTCCCTCATTTATTTACAATTAGGCTTTGTAGTCTTTGCTAAGCACAATCTAATCTGTTTTGATTTGATTAAGATATGTTGTCAATTGGGGGTATTTAAGTAATTTTGACTTCCCTTACCTCAAACACACTAAAACGACGCCTTATGAAAAATTTCTAATATCAAGACTTTGAACCTTTGACCTCCTTCTTTCTCACCTTCAAGACACAATCTTCATTTTTCTATTAAAAATTAATTCTCATATTTCCCCCATTCTTCCATTTCTACTAAAAGTACCTTCAACTTCCAACAATTTTTCCATGGAGAAAACTACTACAATTTCAAACTCATGCGAGATGCTTATTTATATTTTTTTGTATGGTTTTGTCGATAGTGATTTGTTTACAAGATTGGAATTAATCTCTTTGGTTTATAGTAGAGGTGGCAAAATAGACTCGTAACTCACGGGTCAAGTGGGTTATTTATTGTTAAATCCGGGTGGGTATGGGTAAAATGAGTGAAAGTTAAATGGATAATGGGTCAAAAGGTAGTTGAAAAATATGGGTTGACCGCGGGTTTACCCATATGGGTTGAAACCATTGGTTTTACCCATATGGGTTATATGGGTTGAAACCCTCGGGTTTACCCATTTTCAACCCGGGAATTAAATAATATTTTATTTTCAACTCGACCCATTTTAACCCGACCCATTTTCCGACCCATCATAAAATGGGTCGAAATGGGTCATATCCATTTTTAATTACCAATTTTACTCAACCCATATTTGACCAGCCGCCCATTTCCACCCCTACTTTATTTATAGTTAATAATTTTTTGAATTTTTAAAAATCTTTGGATGTTACCTTTTATATCAAAACCGGTGAGTATATAAAAAGAATACGAAAAGAAAAATAGTTCTAATTAACATTGAAATTTTAGTTTCAAAATTGTTGTATTGATTATTTTAAAAATAAAGTTATTTTTTAGGCAAAGTCTTGTGAAAGATGATATTTAATTAAAATTATAAAAGGTAAAATATTTTAATTATTTGTAATATTAAATTTTTACTATGCAATGTGTAGTAGTTATGAAGTTTATAACCCAATTCATGCAACCCAAATTTTTTATCTTCATTTCTTCTAATTGCACTTTAAATCTTGTTATTTCCATGACTTATGGAAAAACCATTTTTAAGAGACTGACTCTAATTTTTATATATAATATATTTTGAAGTGATTAAAAATGAACTCTTAGATTTAAATGAAAATATAACTATAGTGTAATAAATGCAAGATCATGCAAAATAGGGAAACTGATAGAGTTGGGTCATAAAAATATGGGAAATATTGATTTTCATTTCCTATTACAGAGAAAATTTTAGGGAAGATGTTGGACTTGCTCTGATTGGTATGTTCATTAATGATATGGTTACAAAAATTTACAGTGATGGTAGCGGCGGATGAAAGAGAGAAGTGAGAGAAATAAAAATGTAGGTTAGTTATAACATAATTTTGATTTATCCTTTTCTGAAAATGAATGAAAATTTTATTTGATCGTGGAGTTAGACGAGGTTATATGTTTTAAAACGAAAATATAAGTTTTGTAATATTAGTCCTTTTTTTCCTTTGAAAATTGGTAATATTAGTCTTTAAAACGTCCAGTTGTACATTCATTCTAGTGTGCCAAAATATTAAAATACTCTATGCAAAGATATAAAAGGATCCACCTTTCTTCAAAAGGTGTCTATAATTGTAAAATTTACCCTTTCTTAATGAGTGTGTCATTGGAGGTGAATGTTTCACGAAGACAACTAGTACTAGACTATCATGCGATGAAACCATTTAAAATTTATGTCTTTCGCTTTTGAAAAACCGAAAGTCACTATACACGCAAAAGTTTATAAAAGTAGTGTTTCAGGGTTTGAGCGCTTATAGAATATTAAGGAATAGTAATAGTAATATTAATTGTAATTAGATTAGAATTTCTTTTCTAGTCTGCTATAGGTATTTTGTACAAGTATATGATATACCCCAGAGCATGAATACAAACACACAATCATTACCCCGTAAAATTTTCATGGTATCAGAGTTTAAAATCTTAAAAACCTAAAAGAATTTTTTCTGTAATTTTTTCCGAGTTGCCACTGTTCATTGCTGATCACGCCACCGTTGATCGCCGACCACGCCGTCGCTCACCGTACGTCCGCTGCTTACCGTACGTGACCAGCGCACCGTCCGCCACTGTTACTCTCTAGCTGTTGCTGCCACTGATCTGTCTTTGCCGTTTGCACATCGTCGCCAATCTGCCTAGCTGAACATTGATCCACGTGTCGCCATCCCGATCCACCGCCACTGTCAGTCTAGTGCATGTTACCACAGCTGCTGATTTGCTATTGCCGATCTGTCGCTAAGGTTGCCCGTTGCTTGTTGTCCGACCGTGCATATACTTCACGCGCCTTCTAACGCTGCCTTTTTAATAGAGCTTTCTCTACTACTAGTGGTTGCAATATTAAAATTATTATGCAACATGTAGTAGTTATAAGTTTATGACCTGATTAATCAAACCCAAAATTTTTGTCTTGGTTTCTTCTAATTTGCAGTTTAAATTTTGATCTTTCCATAACTTATGAAAAACCATTTTTCAAGAGACGGACTCATAACTTATAATGTACAATATTAAAATAAAAATATAGTGTTTAATTTAATAGTAAAATAATTTTCATAAATTTAGAAAATGCATTCTCTTACAGTTAATTTTATTTCAATTTGATTATTAATTCAGATTAGGCAAAAAAAACAATGGCGTAGTGCCTTTTCTTCTAGGAAAGAATAAAAGATGACCAGGTGTTGATGAAAAATCATACATTAATAAATCACATCATGTATTTTACTAATTTATGCCCCAATACGCATACATATGTATAATACTAAATATTATTTTGAAAAAATCCATTATTCTCCCTCTTCCCCAGTCACCCCTCGCACCACCACCGCCAAACCATATTGGAAAAATCACTCTACAAGCCAACATGATAAAATACATGACGTAAATTAGTTGTTCACACATAATCATTGAATATGTTATTGTGTTTAAGTAAAGGGTATATTTCCATAATAGAGACGAATAAGCAATCAGATTACAATATAGCAAAAGGAGATTTGAACCATATAAATGGGATATTTTGTAGAAGTAATAAGACCGAAAAGAAGAGGCAATTGCATACTAATTTGAGGTGGTTATATAAGTGAGTAAATAATGTGGAGTTCGTAATGATTCAAGTAATTTAAGAGATTGGACCGACAGGAATCGGAATCACATGGTGTTGTACGATACCTCTATTCACCCTTTTTTTTTATGTAATCTTCATTAATTGTGAGGATATAATTTGTGATCCTGTTTTCTGCCTGCAGATAAGCATAGGGTCCACAAACCCTAGCGTATGCCATTCATTAATTTATTTATTCACTGAAATTAATCTCTTCTTAATCATCGACATCTTGCCTATGTATTCCTCAAAGACCCATAGATATTTGGAGTCAATAAAAAGTAGAAGTTTTTTAAAAATTAAATTCGTCAATAACGGGAATATTAGCGAATCCATCCCTTTATATTATCAAATTGATCAAATAGTTTGCATTTGAATTATCTTTACACCAAGATATGAGACGATCTCATTTATACAAAGACACTATATGAATGTTACAATGTTAATCTATGGCCTAAGTGGCAATAAGAAGGTACACAAAGGCAGTAGCTAAATTTTACAATACTAAACAATGGTCCAAGTGACAGTAAGAAAGATACACAAAGGCACCAACTAAATATTAATTCTGATAAAACCTGAGTGATAATAAGAAGGGTGTATAGTAGGATGAGTGGTCTTCACTGCATTGTAATATCGACCCAAAATCACCTAATAAAATACATAGCAATAGTAAGCATCAGATTAAACGCACCAAAAATTATACATCCACACTTAAGACCAACTTCAAGATAATCCTAAACGAACAAAATGAAGCTCCCCAACTAAAAATCCGGTCGATCTCCATTAAACCTGATTCGACCCTTTAACTAAAGTAAGAGACCGTGGCAGGTCGCTTAAACTGTCCCAAACGGTTTACTGTAGGTGTATAAGAATGACAAATAATGCGTAGAACAGTCTCTAAGTCTGTATCCAAAAAGACAACAATTTAAACCAAAAAATCACATTAATCTGCCCCAAGCGTCCTAACGAACTAGAATCTACAAATCTGATTTGGATTTTCAGACGAAATCGCCAAAAATCAGTTGTTTAAATGACTATGACTTGGATTTCTTCTAACCACTTTGAAAAACATGTTTGAAGTCAATAACGTTTAACCAGACCATTTTATCAGAAAAAAAAGGTCGCCAAAAAACTTATATTGACAAAGACATATATAATCCAAAGCCTAAAACAAAAAAAACCAATTTGAGCTCTACCCTTTAAAACTGAAGAAAAAACAAAAGTCAAAAGCAAAGAAAGATTTTAAAAAACCTACAGAATTAAAAATATATATAACCCACCACCACAACTAAACTTAAACAGAAGGTAAAAAATACTAAAAAAAAATTAAAAGGAAAAAGAGGTTCAAACTCTCCTCGGCTGTGGAAGGTTACCGACGCTTTGGGGGCTCCGTGGTCGCTGACTGTGGCAGCGCGTCGAAGCCCTTTTTTCCTCGGCTGAGCTTATCATTTTCGTGGGACTCCAGATTTGTGCTTCAATACCCAGCATTTCGTCACCTGTGTCTACCACCTGTCATGGAAAACTCTCTGATGGGACCCTAGTCGCGGCCACTACGTGGTGGTTGTAGCAGCAGCCAACCGCAGTGGGAATCTTCCTCCGGTCTGAAAGCATTGGTGATGTCACGGATTAGAAGGGCGGGATGGAAGGAGTCGGAAGTAACTTTTGATTCCAAAACAAGATGACACCGGGAAGAATATACAGGAATAAGTTTGGAACGATAAGAGAATGGAAGATGTGGTGGGGGAGGGGTGGGGAGGCCACCGTCGATAGTGGAGAGCGGCGTTAGCCTCCCCAAAAGTAGATCTAGGGTTTTGAAGAAAATAGGGTCAGACTGGGGATTGGGTCTTCATAAAAAGTAGAAGTGTTAATTAGAATAGTTAAATCGTAATCGGTTCAGTTTATATCCAATATTTACTCTACAGTTTATTTTTTTCTGAACTGAATTAAATTGAATTGAGCTTAACTGAACTAAAATAAATACATTAAAATAAGTAATAATATAAATAAATTCAGTTATATTTCATCAAATCAAATTTCCACTAAACTAAATTGAGTTGAAATGCAAACAAACTCTGGAGAACGGAGATTTAATTAATGATCACTTGAAATACATTTTATCTCTTTTTTTAAATTATGGTATATTATTGTAATAGTGATAAACCAATTTTACACTATTGTTATGCTATAATATTTTCTCTCTATAAAGATCTAAAATATGTATGATAAGATGAATGGCATAATAGGAGTTACACAATAATTTTCATGTTACGTACAAATAAAACTGTAGGTGGCAAAGAAATAAGACATTATATGCACGCACGTGAGATCCTCCATTACTATTATGATACTGTTGTTATATGTTTCTTCATTTATAATTACACTATAATATTCGTTTATTAATATCAAATGTGGAATTTAGTATTTTAACAATGATTTTCAATGGATTGGACAGATAGTATATACATTGAAATATGCATAGAGATTTGGATGGGTGGTCATGTAAAATGGAAGGAGTAAGGTTATGTTTTCAAGTTAATTTCTTACTTAATTAAAATTAATTGAATGATACTGAACTAAATTTAAATTTAAATTAAATATAATTAAAATTAATAATAATATATCAAATTAAGTAAAGAGTTCGTCTCTTGAAATGCGGTCTTTTCATAAGTCATGGAAAGATCAAGGTTTAAAGTGTAAATTAGAACAAATGAAGATAAAAAATTTGGATTGCACGAATCGGGTTAGAAACTTTATAACTGCTATACGTTGCATAATAAATTTTTAATATTGCAACTAAGACCTTTAACCTTTTATTATTCTTATTAAACCCCGTCTTTCCCAAGACTTTGCCACCATTAAATATTGAATGTAATAAAAATTGATTAGTTTTATAATATTTCATTAAAATTATTTAAAAACTATTTATTTATATGTTGATTCATTTCAAAAGTTTATCAATAAAAGTAAATATCAAATGACCTTATTAGTCTCACTAATTATAAACTGTCCTCAATTAATAATTAGTCGATCTAAAACAAGATTTTGTCATGTATAAATAAATAAATAATATGTATACTTATTTCTATCAAAAGTACTCTATCATTGTATTAAAAAACTGAATATCTTGTTATTTCAGATTATGTGTTTCTTTGGATTTTCTTCATTGGTATACATACAATACAATGCGATATTTATGGTTTTAAATATATCATTTGAAGTCATGATTGATTATATATAGTAAATAATTACAATCAGTAACATATTATAATATTATTAATGTTAACAAGTTATGATTGATTATATATAGTAAAAAATTAAAATCAGTATGATAATATTAGTATGTTTTTTTATATATAAATTTGGTCTAGCTTAGTCAAATTGACTTTAATATCCCCGGTTGACAGAAAGCAAACAATTTCTATTATATGGTGCTTGGGATTATGTTAACATATATAGTAAAAAATTAAAATCAGTAACATATTATAATGTTAGTATGTTATTTTTAGACAAATTAGGTTTAGATCAGTCAAAATGACTTCAATATCCCTGGTTGACAGAAAGCAAATAATTTCTATTATATGGTGTTTGAAATTATGTTAACAATTTATGATTGATTACATATAGTAAAAAATTAAAATCATTAACATAGTATAGTATGTTATTTTTAAATAAATTTGGTTTAGCTTAGTCAAAATGATTTCAATATCCCTGATTGACAGAAAGCAAACAATTTCTATTTTATGGTAATTGGGATAATTATCATTGTAACTCATGAGGAAATTACGGAAATTCCTCACTCTAGCATGCAATATCTCGCAGTCTTAATTTACGAAACAAAATGGTTAATTTCAAAAATATTTTCTCAAAATTAATCATGAATCACGTATCTTAAAATATCATATGTGTCTCACTATCTTTTAAGAAAACACTCAACTTTGAATATCGAATAATTGTATAACTAAGAAGGCACTGAAATTCACGGACAATAATACTCCCTATGATTTTCTAACATTGACTCCCTTTGACTGCAAAATTTTTCAAGGCATGTTTGACCATCAATAACTTTAATTGCATACAAT
This sequence comes from Rubia peregrina, assembly GCA_032355705.1. Taxonomy (NCBI): domain Eukaryota; kingdom Viridiplantae; phylum Streptophyta; class Magnoliopsida; order Gentianales; family Rubiaceae; genus Rubia; species Rubia peregrina. Next base: position 6,112,081 of record JAULKK010000008.1, read on the forward strand.
AATGCTCGTTATGTGTGGTATTTTTGGATTCTCTGTAACATGTAATTTCTAAAAAGTAAAATTTTATAGTCCGTTATTGTATGAAATGAAAGTTATCGGTGGTCAAACATGCCTTGAAAAATTTTCTATAAAAAAGGGAGTCATTGTTAAGAAACTGGAGGGAGTATTTCTTAGACAAGTACTCAATGAGTTTATTAATCATAGTCAAACGAATTCCAGGCCACATGTCCCTCTTGTGGAACAGTAAACAAGAGTTGATTGCTTACATTTTCAAGTAACTTAGCGTTGAACAATGACTCTATAAACATCTGAATTCATATATTTTTTTTCGTATTGAAAAGTAAGAATACAACTGTTTTTTATTAGAAGAAGAAGATTATTTCGCACGGATCATTTTCAACTGCTGCCCTTAGGATGCCATTGGACAAATAGCAGAAAACCATATTTATGTGTGGATTCAAAATTTTTATAAATGGTGCAGTAGTAGTCAGAAGGATTATGTGAGATTTTCTATACTCATGTCAAACCTTAGGACTTCCACCTAGCTAGCTACCAACCTATCTAGCCAAGAACTTCCCCATCAGTTAGTCTAAATTCCCTTAATTTATGAAGATACATGCAATAGTTGCTGCAATAAACTATTTTATTCTGCAAAAAGTCAACATTCGCGCATGATTATTGCACCTTGAAAACGCATTAGTTGAATAAGTACCGAGTATCATAATGTTTTGTCAATTTGTTGATTTTTGTGACAGCAGTAGAAATGTTATTTTTCAAACTCTTTTTTCTCATTTCCTTGTGATTCATTTTCAGGCCGATATTCTGAGGCAGCAGATGTTCCAGAGGCTGCAGCATGTCCTCACCGCCCGCCAAGCCGCGAGGTGCCTTCTGGCCATGGCTGAGTACTTCCACCGCCTTCGCTCTCTCAGCTCTCTCTGGATGTCTCGCCCTCGGGAATGATTAACTGCTCAGTTTCATGATGAGAGAGGGGGAATATTAAGGAAAAGGACCAGAGAAAAATGAGAAATCAGAATTGAAACAATTTCTTTTTTTTAATGAGACATCTTTCTAAAGTGTGTTCCTAAAACTTTATCTTTTTTTCGTAGACATCTCATGCATGTAAAGATAGACAAGAAGGTGATGATCGTGACCGGTGCTTGCCTAGTTTTCTTTTAACTTAATTGACAAACTTATGTAGAAGGGATATTTATCTTTAACCGCCGTTTCTTTTTCTTGTGTTATTTATCTGCTCTGCTATATCTTCTTAGTTTTCAATTATGGCTTATAAATTACTCTATATACTCTCCCGTCACACTATAAATTACTTAATTTGACTTTTGGATAACATGTATTTTTATATTATAATTTTTCTAGATTTCTTTTACAAACATTAGGGGTGTCAAATGGACGGACGGGTCAAATACGGGTTGGGTAAAATGGGTACTTAAAAAATATGGGTATGACCCATTTTGACCCATTTTATGATGGGTAAAATATGGGTCGGGTCAAAAAGGGTCGAGTTGAAACCCGCTTAACCCGCGGGTTGAAAGTCATTCACCTCACGGGGTCAAAAATGGGTAAAC
>JAULKK010000008.1:6115924-6131150 GCA_032355705.1 Rubia peregrina
CTGGCAAAAGTAGGGGTACAAATGCACTTTTGAGAAACTGGAGGGTAGAAGTGCACAAACGGAGAAACTGAGAGGCACCAATGCATTTAGCCCAAAAAACTAAGATAAAAGATCTTTTTACTTTAATTTTTAGCCTGGTTTTAAAAAAATCAAGGTAAAGGGATGAAATTGAAAATGTGTGTCCTTGTAATGTCTTTCACCTAGAATCTAAAATAGAAAAAAAAAATGTATAACATGCTCGTATCACTAATCCTTTTTACGCATGTAATAATAACTAGTTTAGAAGAAATTTTTTTGCTCAGCCGACTTCATTGCATCTCCCATATTCTGGCTTTCAAACGCCACCACACCAGGTCAATGGTTGTTTTACGAGTTAAAAATATAGTTCCTTGGTACGAATATAATCATTCTCCAATTTGATTCTTAAAAAGAATGCCGGTCTATAGAAACTAGATAACACTAATTTAATCCCAGTTTTGTCCGTATCCTAAGCCTATAATAGTTTGAAATACATGTACTTCTGCCCAGATTAATCTGCCCACTTACTATTTGACAGTCAACAATGTCAAACTTTGATTATAAATTTGATTAAATATATAAATAATAATACAGTCGTATATGGTATCGTTGAATTCGTCGTAGTAAGCAATTTCTAAATATCAATTTTTCATTTACCGTTATTATACGTAGTTAAACATATTAATGGTCAAACATATTTTTTTTAAAACTTTAAAAAAAGATTATGTGCACCTTAGTTTGGAATTGAGGCAGTAAGTAAACCTTAGTTTGGAATTGAGGCAGTAAGTAATTCTTATAATCATTCAAAAGAAGACACATCTACATTATTGGGACTGTCGGCTGAACTTATACTAATTATTCTACGCGTACATAAATTTATAAGAAGTTTATTTCTCTCATAATAATTTACAGTATTTTTCTTAGTGCTCCTTACATGTGAATTGTGATTAGTGGCAGGCAGGAAAATTTTCCCTTTCTGCCTACAAAAAGATTAATAATAATCAGTCCCATTAACTTAATTAATTGATACCAAGATTAAAGAAATCCGAAATCAATCATGGGTTATGCAGAGTTGTACTGTAATCCCGTCTGATTCGTTCTAACAGGATAAAATGATTCACGGAGTTGGTAGAAATTAATTCCGGGATGTTTTTTATTTGCTTAAAGAACATAAAGAAATAGAGAAGATACCTTCTACTCTTTCGAAATATTAAAATGTGTAAAGAATTTTGACATTCTTGATTATTTTACACTGACAATTACGGCCGGGATTCATACATGGAAGAAGACAAACGGCTTCTACAAGAACTGAAGGAATTGTGTTGAATAATATAGAAAAAAGGAGGGAGAATCCGAAACCCTAGTTACGAGTATGTATAGAGGCAGAACAAATGGATATTATGAAAGATTATCTGATATTTGAGTGAGCATCTTTATAGCCGGTCTGTCTATAAGTTTATGGACAGGTCAGAGATCAATTTGCAATTAACACAAAATTCACGAAATTCACGGATTGACCCAATTGAAAATATTTAGTTATAACAATCAACCCATTCTTCTTCCTTCGGTATCCATTCTTCTTCCCCAAAATTGATACGCAACCCTATTTTCTGCAAACTTCTCCATCCTCCATTCTTCTTCCTTCAGTATCCATTCTTCTTCCCCAAAATTGATACGCAGCCCTATTTTCTGCAAACTTCTCCATCCTCCATTCTTCTTCCTTCAATCTCCATTATCTGCAAACTAATCTAACTTCTCCCAACCGACCAAATCCTTCTCCGATCGATTCATTTTCCCCCCGATGAACTCTTCAAACGACCGGTTAGTGTCCGGCGAAATTCTGCCCACATCAAGAGGAGAAGTGAGGGCGAGTTCCAGACATGATCAAAACAACTTGATTTCAATTTGATTAAAACTAAATTTCAACTGTATTGTAATTCTTCACATTCAATTGAGATTATGTTGTGATATTATTGTTGAAATTTCTGCATGTATGAATTCTACTGCTATGAACGTGTAAAACATGTGGCAAATATTCAAAAAGCGAACTAAATGCTGCAGAATTTTTTTTGTATACACTATGCACCTGTTACCTTACAACACATATCGTTTGTATTAAAGCATGCACTTGTTTTAAAAGTTCTGAATATGAATTGTGAAACTTTTTTCAGGAGATCATGAATAAGTTAAGTTAAAATTTTACAATTTAAAATTGTCATATTAACTATGCATTAATTACTTTTCAACATGCATTGTTTAAATAAAACACACATATAATTTAGAATTATCAATTACTTTTATGAATGGCAAAACTTTGTTATGAGGTGGTTCATAAGTTACCTTATGAATTGTTTATGTTTTGTTAAAACATGCATACGTTAGTCTACAACTAGTACTCTCTTTTAGTATTCACAACAGAGGTCACATAATTTTGTAGTTTTTTTTAAAATTTTCACATGTGGTCCATTTAATAACTTACAATATATACTAATTAAATTAAAACATGTGTTTGTTTTCAAAGACATGAGTAGATTTTTCTGATTTAAATTAAATAGAGGTCACAGAAAGTATTGCCAGCGTGAAAGCAACACATGTAAAGCATTGGATACTTTGTATATAAAAAACATGCAAATTTTGTCAATTCAAACACGAGAGAGGCTCTCAACATCGATACAAAATGGAAGATAAAGTGCTCGTGACAGTAATATTCCATTAGTGAACTTACAATTACAACAGTATTCATATCTAGATTAAATAACAATCTCTCATACAATGAACCAATTATTAATCTTCAAAATGGGGATCATCTTTGAATTTTCAAGTTCAGTGTCATCTTCATATGAATCCTCCTCGTGTCGGAATGTCATGTGGAGTCTAATGTTCAATGTTGTCTGATTCCTTAAATGTTAAAACCAAAAAAAGTTTAGATCTAACTCCTACAAAAAGTCATACACATTGGATATTAACAGTTGCAGCATATAAGTAAACAGTTACAATTTCTAATTCAAAAAGAACAATAATCAACAATGAAAATAAAAGTCAAACTCAACAATACTAACAAGTACATATTGGATGCTAACAGATGCAATACATAAGTAAACAGATGCGGTTCCTAATTCAAAATGAACAACCAACAACATTTTAAAAAATAGTCATACACAACACAACTAACAAGTACACACAAGATACTAACTCATGCAACATATAAGTAAACAGATGCAACTCATTATTCAAAACGTACAATTAAGAACAAATGAAAACAAAATGTCATAGACAGTACAACTAACAAGTACACATTGAATAATAACAGGTGCAACGTATAAGTAAACAGATGCAACTCGAAATTCAAAGTGAACAATCAGTAAAAAAAAGAAGGGAAAAAAGGTCATTCATAGTACAACTAATAGGTACACGTTGGATAATAACAGGTGCAACATATAAGTAAACAAATGCATCTCGTAATTTAAAACAAACAATCAACAAGTTTGTTGTAGCAACAATATCATAATTCAAAATCAGATCACATAAAAATCGCACATAGAAACTCTAAACACTCTAAACGATGTATATCCAACACTCAACGAAACAAAGAACATACCAAATCTGAAAAATCAAACATAAATTATGTAATAACACTGTAAAAAATAAACCCTAAATATGCGACATACCTCATACTGCGAACGATGAACAACCGATGTAGAAACAAAACAGCGACGCGGGAGAAGAATCAGAGAAATGAGCAGTCAAAGAATTGCGAAGAAGAGGCGAAGAAACATGAAATCGACGGATAAACAGAGAAGAGGCTGAGAAATTGCTGGAAAGAAGAGTGAAATTGCCGGAGAAAAATTGCCGGAGAAAAGAGTGAAATTGCCGGAGAAAAAGAGACCACTGTTGCAGAGAGAAGAGGAAGAGCTGGAAAGAGGAAGCACACTTTTAATTACAATTAAATTGTTAATTTTCATTAATTGCCGAAAAACTCCATTTTACAAAATAGTCCATGGCATGTCCATAACCTTATGAACATGCCGCATTTCCTGAGACTTTCTCTTGATATTTTTATGTAAAATTATTTATAAATTCTTTATTTTATAATTAATATAAAATTATTTTCAATATACATTAAGTAGTAAAACTAATTTTCTAAGGAAAAAAAATCTGAAACACTAACGTATCAGTAGTACATGAAACGCAAAATAGTTATAAACCAGATAGACATGTATAAAATTGCACAAAAATAAAAGACGGATGATCTACCCATTTCAATAAGATAATCCCTTTCCATAATAAATTAATCAACAAACTTTGAGTGATAAAACAAGACTATAAAATTAAGTGAAATATTTTAAAAATGAAAGTTTGGTATAAGACTCTCTCATTGTGAGACTATGTTTTAAAGTGTAATTTATAGGTGTTTTTGTGGGATGAGAGGTCAAAACAAAATAACTTTTATTTTAGGAGTTATGGGGTTGAACTGTAATAAAATAGAAATTATACCTTCTCTGGCAAGGATGTGTTCTCTGATCAACTTCCCAATTTTTTGATCAAATTCCCGACATCTTGCACTTGTCATTTTTTTGCAATTCTTGCCACCTTGGACATCCTTTTTTTCACCACCGATGTCCGCCTCCTTCCGTGGTTTGTTTCATCGGTTCGATTCGAAGAATATTTTTGGGTATGATTGTTGCAGCTCGTTGTCAAGAAGCACAAGTTTTTGCAGCTGTAGAGATGCCATAATCGGTTGAATTTGGTGACAGTGAAATGAAGGTTAGAAATTGAGCCATTCGCAATCAGAGTTAGAACAAGATGACTCGTTGCGAATTGAACTCTGACACGCTCGATTCTGGTTGCAAACGGGATCAAGGGGGTGCATCGTGGGTGAGGCAGGTAGCCTAGCGTAGCTGGTGAATCAGGAAGGTTTTTAGTCAATCGGGTCGGGTTTAATTAGCTTTTGGGCCTGATATTTATTTAGGGTCTATTATGTGTTTGGAATCTGATTTTTATTCCATAATTTTAATTATGCAGCATATTAATTATTTATGATGATCTTTCAATATATTTCTTGTATGCTTTATATATTTTTAAATTATTTTCACATTTTGTATTTTTAAATTTAATTTTTTGATGATTTATAATAATACAATGGTTCTTAGTATTTTTAATATGAAAACTATTTTATTTTATTTTTATAGTTTATAATTTAAATACAATTTTATATAAATTTAAATTTGTGGCAATTTTAAAAAATGAGATGATATTTTATTTTATTTTTTTATGTTTTATAATTTTAATTTTATATAACTATGATTATAGTTCAATTATTTCTTTTCAAGTTTTACAATTTAGTGTGCTCTTTTAATTTGATATATATTTTTATTCAACGTTTAACCAATTGGTGTGCACGTTTTAGTGTTTCAATTTGATGTTATTTGCTTAATTCGATTTATATTTTATTTGATATTAATTTTTTCTAATAAAATGTGTATTTTTCAGTGATTTTGTTTGATGGTTTACTATTTTAATTTGATGTTCTAATATTGGTGTATTTTTAATATTTTCAAATTTCATATGTATTTTTTTAATTAGGTGTTTTAATATTTTAATTTGATATATTATTTTATTCGATACTTGACCATTTTTCATTAGACGTGTATGTTTTAGAGTTTCAATTTGATATTTTACTAGTTTAATTTGATTATATATTTTTATATCTATCTATTTTAATACAATGTGTATTTTCAATGATTTAGTTCGATGTGTTACTATTTTAATTTGATGTTTTAAAATTGGCAAACTCTTGGGAAAGTCCGTCTTTCCATAACCTTATGGAAAGACGGGGTTTAATTAGAATTATAAAAGGTAAAAGGTCTTAGTTGCAATATTAAAAATTTATTATGCAACATGTAGTAGTTATAAATTTTATAACCCGATTCATGCAACCCGAAAATTTTATCTTCATTTAATCTAATTTATACTTTAAACCTTGGTCTTTCCATGACTTATGGAAAGACCGTCTTTCAAGAGACGGACTCTTTAAAATTAGTGTATTTTTTTTAAAAAATAATTCCATTTTTACTTTTAATGATTTAATTTGGTGTTTTACTATTTTGATTTGGTATGTATTTTGATTTTATGTTTTAACCATTTTCTAAACAATGCATGATTCTATCATGATCCTAGACAATGGAGATTAGGATTACTAAACAATGCATGATTAACTTTAGGATCGAAAAGTATCATGATTCTATCTTATGTGATGTTATTCCTATGGAAGTTAGTTATATTTGTAGACCTTGGCAGTTTGATCGAAAGTATATGCATGATGGTTACACTAACAAAATCACTGTGATTAAGGATAGAACCAGGTATACTTTGACACCATTGTCTCCTGTGGAAGTCCTTAAGGCTCAAAAATGCATGAAAGTCGACAAAGAGAAGTTTGCGACTGAAGCAAGGGTGGCTGAATTAAACCTTACTCAGGGTTCGAGTGAGATCGGCCACAAGGTGATAAAAGGAGGAAAAACCCTGTTAATTTTTACCATAAGCCAGGGAGGTCCGATCCTAAGACAGGTAAGTCAAGTAAGTCGTAGAATGATTCTGAAAAGTCGTGTAAAGTCTTGTCTTCACATCTTTGACCTTTACCTTATATATATATGATGAGGCATAAACTACATATTGACTCTGGTAAATCATTTTATTCTTCAATAAGATATGTGAATCGTTCTTTGACTAATCATTCTTTTGTTCTTATATGGCACTTCAAAGAATTTTACTTCGTCGGGGAAGATATACCTATAAATGCACCTCCACGGTTTGCTGAGATTTTACAGGAATTTGAAGATGTCTTTCCTGAGAAACTACCTCATAGTTTACCACCAATTCAAGGTATTGAACATCAGATAGACTTGCTACCGGGTTCAGTCATTCCAAATCGCCTGGCTTATAAAGAAAATCCTGAGGAGACAAAGGAACTACAAAGACAAGTCGAGGGTCTACTCCAAAAAGGTTATGTGCATGAATCATTAAGTCCTTGTTATGTGCATGTCATTTTAGTTCCTAATAAAGATAAAAATTGGCTTATGTGCATTGATTGTTGTGCTATAAACAAGATTACCATTAAGTATCGCCATTCTATACCTAGTTAGATGATATGCTTGAAGATTTACATGATTCTGTGATTTATACTAAGATTTATTTAACTCAAGGATATCATTAGATTAGAATAAAGGAAGGCGATGAATGGAAAACTGCATTTAATACTAAGTTCAGGTTGTATGGATGAATTGTTATGCCTTTTGGTTTAACTAATGCACCTAGTAATTTTATGCGGTTGATGAATCATGTTTTGAGAAAGTTTATTTGTCGATTTGTTGTGGTTTACTTTGATGATATATTAATCTATTCTAAATCGACTAGTAAACATATTGAGCATGTTAAGATGGTTCTTGTTGCACTACGTGAGTCTAGATTTTATGCGAATATCAAGAAGTGTAATTTTTGTGCTTCAAAAGTTGTTTTTGTTGGTTTTATTGTATCCCGAGATGGCATCAATGTCGATGAAACCAAGGTAAGGCAATAAAGTCTTGGCCGACCACCCCTATAAATGCTAACTAGATGAGATATTTTCATGATTTAGCTAGTTTTTATTGAAGGTGTGTGCATGATTTTTCATTTATTGCTACACCTTTAAATGAATTAGTTAAAAAGGATGTGAATTTGTGTGGGGAGAAAGCCAAGATAATGCATTTAATGGATTGAAAGTAAGATTATTTAATGTTCTTGTACTTGCTTTACCTGATTTTAATGGTGCTTTCAAAATTCATTGTGATGCATCTAGTGTTGGTATTTGTGTTGTTCTTATGCAAGAGAATCGACCTATAGCTTATTTCAGTGAAAAGTTAAAGGGATGTGCTCTTAATTATCAAGGCAAGGAATTCTATGCTATTGTGAGGGCATTAGAGACATGGAAATATTATTTATTGCATGAAGAGTTTATTATTAGTGATCATAAGTTCTTGAAATGCTTAAATAGTCCAATGAAGTTGAATGAGTGTCATGCTAGGTGGTCAGTTTTTTAAAAAATTTCCTTATGTATTGCAATATAATAAGGGAAAAGAAAATGTTGTTGATGCTTTGAGTTGTAGACATACTTTATTTACACGTTTTGAATGTGTTACGCTAGGGTTTGATTTTTTGAGAGAATTATATGCAACTGATTCTAATTTTGCTTCTGCCTGTCTGCATGCGAGAATGGTGATTATGATAAGTTTTATAAACATGATGAATTCTTTTTCGTGATAATAAGCTCAGTGTTCCTCAATGTTCTATGAGAGAGTTACTTATTAGGGAAGCACATTCAGGTGGTCTTATGAGACATTTTGGTGCACTTAAAATTTATAATCTGTTGCATGAATACTTCTATTGGTTGAAAATGACACTCTTTGTTGATAGTATTTGTAGGAATTGTATTGATTGCTTGAAGGCTAAGTAAAAAAAACTAAGCCTCGTGGACTTTATACACCATTACATGTTCCTACACATCCTTGGGTTGATATCTCCATGGATTTTGTTCTAGGTTTGCAATGATCTCAATCAGGTAACGATTCTATCTTTGTTGTGGTTGATAGATTTTCAAAAATGGCACATTTTTTTCTTTGCAGGAAAACTAATGATGCAAAGCATGTGGCTGATTTATTTATGAAAGAAGTGGTTCAGCTACATGGGATACCTGCAAGCATTGTGTCTGATCATGACGTTAAGTTCTTATCATACTATTGGAATACTCTATAGTGTAAACTAGAACCCAAATTACTGTTTTCTACAGCCATTTATCCACAAACTGATGGGCAAATGAAGGTAAAAAACCGTACTCTTGGCACTCTCCTTCGTGCCTTAGTACAAAAGAATTTGAAGAATTGGGAAGCGTGCATTTCAATAGCAGAGTTTGTTTATAATCACACTATTCATTCAACGAACAGTTCATGAGCCCTTGTTAATGCTTGTGAATCCGCCCTAGCTCCACGACTCCTTGCCATCCGAATTGAGTGATTTGAGGGGAAATTCGATTGAAAATTTTGAATCTAGGTTTTGAGTGAATTGGGGATTCTTGATTTCTAATCGCCACATTTTTTATATACTATGGCTGAGTTCCAAATCTGAAACTCATTCGTGTCCTCTGCTGTGGGTGAAGAAATAGTTCCGAGTACGGAAGACACTCCCAGGTTACTTCCAAGCTCAGAACTGGTTTTACGGGTCAATAGAAATAGGAAGCATTAAATTATATTAAAACCCACATTAAAACACAACATTTCAGCTGGAATACCCTCTCTTTTTTCCTACCAAAAACCCTCTTCTACCCTCCCTTTCATCCATTACTCTCAATCTATCCCACATTTTCTAATTTTGTCTTCTAAATCAAGGTAAAACCTAGCTCATACACTCAATAGATGACATATTGTAAAATTTTCCAACAATTTTGGAGAAATAGGGTTAGGGTTAGGGTTAGTGTTTAGAGTCATGTGTGATTAAGGCCTTTTGGAGTTTCAATCCATTTCAAGACATGAAAAGGTAAGAATCAATCTCATAGGATTTCAGTTATTGTTTTAACATCTCTTGTTCTAATTTCATAGGGTTTAGGTTAAAGGTCATGATCATGTACTATTTTCTTAAAATTGAGAAATGGTTATATTTATTGTCTTGTGTTTGGGTTTACGAAGTATATGTTGTGTTGTGCTAGGGTTTACAAAATGAATCTTGAAGTCCCACCTACGAAAGAAGGAAATTATAACCTGGTTGGAAATGAGGATGATGAAAGGGAGGGGCCGGGTGAGGTAGGAATAGCAAAAACTTATTGTAGGGAATTAGAGCAGAGAATGACTAGGAATAAGTTGACGTTGTTAGTTTTTAACAAGTTGGGTAGATGTTTGTCGGAGGAACATTATAGGTGGTCTAGTTGGGTTGGGAAGGTTGGCAGAATAAGGGTAGACATAAAGTACAATAATTGGCACGAGGTCCAAAGGAGTACAAAGACATCATTTGGATAGAGTGCAAGGTACCGTTATTGATATTATTACGATCCAAACAAAATAAAATTACTAGTATCCTAATATTATATATTCATTTTTGACATGATGACCTTAATGAATTCGAAATAGAGAACCTTTGAAATCAATGCTCTCGACATGGAGGTTTTGAGGAAAATGGCAATGTGCATGTTATCGAAGAGTTGGAGAGAGCACAAGCACACATTGTCTAGGGATTACATATTCTCTCATGGAAAGGAGAACATCTGTGGTTAACTTACACACACATTCAACCAGAAAGTTGGGAGATACACAAGAGAAGGGTCTTGGAGAATGAAGAAAACGTTAGTCCACTTATATACAAGTTTGTGTGTATTTAGATTACCTTGTCTTTGGTAGTCACTTTTATATGAATTTGTAACCTAGGGAACGAGGGAATAAAAGAGACAAAATTCCAAGAATAATGAATATCCTCGTCGAAAGAGTCGTGGGGGCTATGCCGCTATGGTTTGGCGGCCATCGAACCATAAAAGAACGTTTCAAAAATGACGCCCAACTTGAAATTGGAGGGGGGAGGATGCCCAAGGAGGAAAGATCATCGGTGCCACCAATCAATCTAGAGGAGATCGAGAGGTGTGATCTATTCCCAAGGAGCCGTCAAAACAAGGATGGTAGATTCACTAAACCTTCGGAAAATGAACTTGCAAAATGAGTGGTAAGCCTCACTAGATTAATTATTTTTCCAACATCCATTGCATTGCTTCATCATTTTTAATTTATACATGTTTTAATGACATCACGTATGTAGGATAAATTGAAACAAGATCAAATAGAAGGGAACTTTTTTCCCACAAGTAAAATTGACATCTTTACCGAAACAGCTAGTAAATTAGATTACCCGGGTCGTGCTAGGGGGTAGGTGCCTTCTTATCACAAAAAGATTCTTTTAGAATTGTGCGGTCTTACACTAGGGAAAAACCGTCTAGGGTGCACATGTTGCAAAAAGAAGCTATCATACGAGACAAGCACATAGAGCAACAAGACATTTTAATAAGGAAGTTAATCTGACACACCAGTCTTCCTATCCCGGAGAATTTGTACAACTTAATGCCAAACTTGGCTCCGTCATCTAGAGGTTCACACAGCTCGGGGAGAAATTGAGGTCAACCACGACCCAAAGCTTCTAACACCAACGAAAGAAGATAACAACTTAGACAAGGTGATCACGTCCCCATCCAAAAAGGTACACACAATCAATATTACACAATAGGATTTGCATGTAATTTTAAAATTAATTTTTATTACCATACAGTCATCAAGTTCGTGTGAGCTATACATTAATCAAGGAAAAAAAGGTATGCCTCTCCATGTTACCGATGGTATTTTGTACTCGGTAATGCGTCATCATCACGGAAAACCAATTGATGATGTTATTTGTCGAGTTTTGTTGGAAAAAATGGTGGTGTTCAATGCCTTATTGCCAATGAAGATGGAAACTATAAGAAGGTGGGTCCCTCACGAGGGATAATTCTTCTTTGACCTCGTCGCCTAGTTTATGCCGACCCGACAATGGATAGTCATTTGATGGAGGTGCCCCATAAAGACACTTAAGCCGTTTGTACAAACACCGAAGAGGGTTAAACCATCGGTCACTAGGGCGCAAGTGAATAAGAATTAACCTCAATTCATTAGGGTGTTGTTCGATTCGTTTGCCGCGTAACTCAACATACTTATTTTCTAGAAATGAGTATTTTTGGTGCTAAGCGAGATATCATCGCCTCATGGATTGACATCGAAGACCTTTGGAGGTTTGAGCAAGTGAACCAAACCATAATGTCCCTCTACCTATTGTGAGTAGATTTTTTTATTATTGAAATTCAAATTTTAGGTAGTAATAAAGTATTGTGTGCAATTAATTATCTCAAAATTATTTTGAAGGTACATGTATTACATTGTGTGTCAAAATACCAAGGATTGGGTGAGTTATTTGTGCCCCGTGATAACTCAAGAAATTGACTTCACATTTGATGAAAGGATAGACAACACCCGCAAGAGTCTAAGGAAAATAATTATTCATTGTGTCATACATTGAGCAGTGATGGTTAGATACTCATTTTAATTAACATACTACTTTGAGTCAATTGTTTTTATATTGATTATTCTTGGGGGGGCATTGGAGATTAATTTTTGTTGTCTAGAAGAAGAAGTGTGTTTTTTGGATGGATCCGTTGCATTTCAAACCCTCGGGCACGTTTGTGAAAATTTTAGGTGCCTCAATGAATGACACAACCAAGTCCAGTAATGAGGCTTTGGATGTAGTCAAAATCAAGGTGTCGTTTTACACATTCTCATTTACTAGAATTCTATATTTTCAAGGCTAATGACTACTTACATGCCATTTGATCAGTACAAAAAACAAGCACAAACTTGGGAGTGTGGGTATACGTAATGTTGTACACCTCCGAGTCCATTCAACAGGTCCCATTGGATTACCTAGAAATCGACAAAGTAAGTTACGAGTTCCATTTTTGATCATATATTAAATTATCTGTCATATTATCATACTCACATATTTTTCAAGTCAACAATAAGCTCTATTCACGGTATAATATCAATGTCGCAAGAAATTGCTTGGCTAGGTATTTAGTGAACGCCCGGTCAACATCTATTGGAAATCCAACCATAGTTTAGAATCGTGTGGGATCTAATTTGTGGTGTATATATATGGATGACACATAATATGTGGAATAGAATTTGCTAGATATCTATTCATATCTATATATTGTTGCTTTGTTAGCGTAGTCTATAGATTTTTGGTAGTTGGCAAGAATGATGATGACATTTTCTTTGGGGAATAGAATTGGCTAGATTTCTATTCCTACCTATTGAATGGTGCTTCGTTAGCGTATTCTATAGATCTTTGTATGTATTGGAGCTATTATATGAGGATTTATTTTGGTCGGTTTTAATATATTGGTATTTTTAGTTTTTACATCTTTCCCTGAACGAATTCCGAGTGCGGAAACATGTCACAGCTTCATGTAAATAAGGTTCTATAACAGCCGATACATCAGTTCCGGATTTGAAACTTAAGATCCGGATTACAACCCGATTTAGAAACTTTAAATACATTTTTATCTCTTTCAAGCGTCAAAATACATTGGCGGAACGAAAAATGCATCCGATTCAGGAAATGATTGCAAAGGTCAGAAAATGAATCCGATTTAGGAACCTCAATTGTGTTCCGAACTCGAAACCCAATTTCAGCCCCCGACGATGCTCAGAATGTTCCGAACTCGGGACTCTAGTTCCGATATCGGAACTGTTGGAAGGCGGTTCCACCACCTCGTTCAAATTTGGAAAATAACAGCCTTTGATGACACCATTTGAAAGGCGGTTCCTTGAACCGCCTTTGATCAATGACAATCAAAGTCACTACCAGTGAAGTCACTTAGCCGTCTTTAATAGACCAGCATCCACAAGTGTAAAATGAACTAAAATTAAACGTAACGGAAATAATAATAATAATAGAATACAATTAAGTTAAATAGCATCATTTAAAAATTTCTTAAATTAAACTGAATTGAAACTAAATGCTTGGACAAGGCCCTATCTAAATGATGGAGGAAATTCCAAAACATTCCAGAAGCCAACTGGCTGGGAAAAGTAACAAAGTAGAAATGAAAACATCGGAGACAGGAGAATAGCTTAATCATCACTAATTTAAAACTAATCAATCCCTGTTAATAATTAATTACCACTATAGAAAGCTTTTACCAATCATGGGGATTTCCCATCTCCACCAACAATGTAACCATTTCAACTGTAAATACTATTAAATTATAATCTTACTGTTTGTCTGTCAGCTGAGTTCAGTTAAAATCTTAGCAAAATTTTGGTTTGAAACAAATTCAATTAGGGTTACTAAATGTGAAAAGAAGCCAATTGTGTCAAATTGTCAATTTGACACCGTGTTTCCCATATATTATACTGTGTGAATTGGTACCATCAGAAACTTTTAATTAGAGTTGGAGGGATTCCTTGATACTAAATTAGTAAGTTGAGTAATTAAAATAATCATGGCTTAATCAAAGAAATCATTCATTCTTTTTTTCCACCAAATAAATATCTATCATCCTGTACCCCTCCAAGTGCTGTCATAGTCATTAATTTCCATGTCACACAAACATTTGAGGCTCCATTTTCACGTTGGGTGAAAATCCAAAACCCCAAAAGTAGAATCATATATTTAATTCAATAAAGAGTAAATTACTTGTAGCCCCCAAAAGTTTGCATAGTGTCAAAAAATGAGCTATATTTACTCTATAAGTTAAAAATATTCTTTCAAAAAATCATTTATTTTTAATATAAGTACAAGTGTTGCAAAGAACGAAAAATAATTTAAAATGGATGAAATGGATTTTTTCCATAAAAAAGTGGGATGTGTATCGAAAACAATACTGAATTAGAAAGTATAACACTATTAAAAGAACGTGGAGAATTAACAAATAGCAGTGTCATTTTTAAGTCGAGACGGACTTTGTCCCATCCCAACCGGGTCCAAAATCATGTGTAGGGTATTTTTCTCTTTTGTGATACATCTACTAAAACAAAGTTTCATACTATGTTAAATTGTTTGAAAATTAAAAATAAAATATTAGAAAAGAGTGATCGACAATTGAGTATCGCTTTCATTAACAGTATGGAAAAGCGATCTATTATATCAAGCATCATCTTTATCAACTACTATCTTTGATCTCGTCCTTAACAACTATTACAATCTCATAAATATTAAGTAACACAGTAGAAAAATCGAGGGTCATTTTTGAGAGTTAGAAAAGTACGTCGTCTATTTCAACACTTCCCCAAACACCAAGGACTATAAGTCTATAAGCAAACCCACGCCCTACCTATTTATATTTTTATAAAAATAAAAAGTCACAATCCTCAAAAATTCAACTCCCCCGAAGGCCTGAAAAAGACCTCCTTTTAAAGGCTCCCCTCCCCCATTTCAATTTTGATTCCCGACCAGCCTACCATTTCATTGTCTAGACCTCCTTTTTCTTCTTCTTCATTCCAACACACACAAACACACACTCAAAAACACACACGAACTCCTCAAGCTTTGGAGCCACTGAAAATGGGGAGGCATTCTTGCTGCTTCAAGCAGAAGCTTAGGAAAGGCCTCT
>JAULKK010000008.1:6234631-6249162 GCA_032355705.1 Rubia peregrina
TATAAATAAATTTTAGTGAAATTATATACTTTAAATGAAATATTAAAAGTATTTTAACTAAGTAAAATGAAAATAATAGTATTTTTCTTTATTAAGTGAATAATATATAATTAAATATAATATAATATTCTTATTTTAAATTATATAAAAACAAATCATAATTTTATTTATTATTTAAATATTATTACATTAAAAATAATTTATTTTATTTTAAAACTATTTTAAAAAAAATATTTTTTAAATGATTTTGATCGATTTGGGTCGATTTGGGCCGATTTGGGCCGGTCCATGACCCAGTCTGATCCGACCCGACCCTAAACTATGAGAATTTTGACCCGACCCAACCCATTTGGCCCAAAATTTTGGGTCAATTTGGGCCGGGACAGCCGACCCGACCCGACCCAGCCCGACCCATGAACACCCATAGTTTTAGCGCCTTAGTGTGAATGAGCCCGTCCTATAGTTTGATGTAAAGATCACTTAAATGTAGGCTATTTGGCCAATATGGTCAATATAAATTAGGGGTGTTCTTAACCCGGTTCGAACCAGTAAAATGGACCGAACCAGACCATAATGGAAGGATCGGAATTATGTAAATGAAATACCGGTCCGGTCCTCGGTCCATTTTTAAAATAAATTAGGTACTGGTCATGTCTGGTCCAAAACCATTTTTCCAGCTCGGACCGGATGGACCGTTATTTTACTTATGTGTATATTTTTAATATATTAATTAATTAGTTAAGCATAATAGTTTAGATTTGTTCGTGACAATTAGTATTCTTCTATCATTATGAGGTGAATTTTTCTATTAACTTCTATTTTTCTATGTTTCTAAAAGGGAAAAAATCATTTATTTGATATTTCTCGATAGCAAAATTTTGAAGTATTTTTTTAAAAATATACTAGAATCCAATTTAATTGGTCTGGACCGATTAAGATCGGAATTATTTCGGTTCGATCCCGATCCAAAATACCCATTGCAGGTTTCAATTAAAGGTTTTCCATGATTTCAATTTCGATTCTAAACCGTATCGATCCGGTTTTGGACCGACGAACACATTACAAATGGTTGGATTCAAAAAATAAAATAAATAATATGGATAGAGTAGGAGTAATTAGAAATTAAAAAAAGAGAGAAAAAGGCTTTTCAGTTTGTCGCGATACATCTGGCGGCCCCATTGCCCACTGCGTGTCTCAAATTCTCGTCTCGACCCGCTCGCCCAGACCCGTATTATTTGCGCCTCCTTGCAAACGGATAAGCCTACCCACCCACTCATCACTCTACTCAGACGCTCTCTCTCCTACACCGCACATCAGCCTCCCCCACTCCACGTGTCATACTCCCATCCGTCCGATCAAAAACCCAACTCGACCCATTCATCCCCTCTAACCCCGGTTAAACTCTAACCTCACCCCTCGGTTAACACGATAAAAACCTTATCTTCTCTCCAGTATTCCCCTGCGTCGCTCCCCAAGTACTTTCTCTCTCTAGACCTCACCGCTTTCTCTCTCTAGAAAATCATTGTTCAGTTATTGCTGCCGGAGGGCGGAGGCTCAGATCTGAGACCGAGCGGGTGAAATTACTTTTCTGACCTTGCTCTGTTTGGTTTAAGCAATACGCATTTCAGCTTAGGAGAGAGGGGAAATGGCGTATCTGTCCGCGACGACGTCGTTTCCGGAGGAGGTGTTGGAGCACGTGTTCTCGTTCCTGAGCACGGACCGGGACCGGAACGCGGTGTCGCTGGTGTGCAAGTCGTGGTACGAGATCGAGAGGTGGTGCCGGCGGCGGATTTTCATCGGGAACTGCTACGCGGTGAGCCCCGGGATCCTGATCCGGCGGTTCCCGGAGGTGAGATCGGTGGAGCTGAAGGGGAAGCCGCATTTCGCCGACTTCAACCTGGTGCCGGAGGGTTGGGGCGGGTACGTGTACCCGTGGATTGTCGCCATCGCCGGGGCCTACCCGTGGCTCGAGGAAATCCGGCTCAAGCGGATGGTGGTTACGGATGAGTCGTTGGAGCTCATCTCCAAGAGCTTTAAGAACTTTAAGGTCCTGGTTTTGTCGTCTTGTGAAGGGTTCAGTACGGATGGTTTGGCCGCCATTGCAGCTAATTGCAGGTTTCCTCTTCATTCCTTTTTCATTTGAGAAATGCGCTTAGCTTTGTAAATCTAGAACTAGTTTTATTGCTTAAGATCGATAAATTGTAAACTGTATGAAATTGTCACTCTCCACATCATCATTTTGGTCAACTAAGTATGAACAGTATTTTGGCAATTTATTGCCGTATTTGCCCCTCGATTAATACTCGGCTCGTTAATGAAGAGGGTATGGATTAAGTTTAGAGGGTAATAATTTTAATATAAATGTATGATTATTGAAAATAAGGCTTCTTATTCTACCCGAATGAATAAACCTTGTCCTTGAGAAATAGCTATACTGTTCTAATAGATCTGAGTGGAGGAAGTATTGTGTCTGAACTGAATGAGTCGGTTTGGTTTATTGATTACTGTAATAACATTGTGCAGGAATTTGAGGGAGCTCGACTTGCGCGAGAGTGAGGTGGAGGACCTGAGCGGGCACTGGCTAAGCCATTTCCCCGATACGCACACATCGCTGGTATCCTTGAACATTGCTGTGTTAGGTTCAGACATCAGTTTTTCGGCCTTGGAACGCTTGGTGTCTCGAAGCCCTAACATGAGGAGCCTGAAGCTTAACCGTGCTGTACCACTCGAGAAGCTTCCCAGTTTGCTACGACGAGCTCCGCAGTTGGTTGAGTTGGGTACTGGGGCTTACTCAGCAGATGTTCGACCTGATGTGTTCTCAAACTTGGCTGATGCTTTTGCTGTGTGTAAGAAGCTCAAGGATTTGTCGGGGTTTTGGGACCTTGTTCCTGCTTATCTTCCAGCAATGTACTCGATTTGCCCAGGGCTTACTTCTCTGAACTTGAGTTATACCTCTGTTCAAAGCGCTGATCTTGTCAAGCTCCTTTGCCATTGCCATAGTTTGCAGTGTCTGTGGGTATGTGCCTTTGTTTTTCTGTTTTCAGTTGTGTAATTTTAGAAGCATTTTATTCTTATCAATTTCTTATTGTGGATGTTGATTGAGCCTAAATTTTAGGTGTTGGATTGCATTGAAGATGTTGGACTTGAGGTTGTAGCAGAATCTTGCAAGGGCTTGCGGGAACTTAGGGTTTTCCCTTCTGATCCTTTTGGTGCAGAACCTGATGTTGCATTGACTGAAAGAGGACTTGTTGCTGTCTCTGAAGGTTGTCCCAAGCTCCGGTCTGTGCTCTACTTCTGTCGACGGATGTCAAATTCTGCCCTGATTACTATTGCTAGGAATAATCCGAACTTCACTTGTTTCCGCCTCTGCATAATTGAACCAAGATCCCCTGATTATTTGACCCTCGAGCCTCTTGATACTGGCTTTGGTGCCATAGTAGAAAATTGCAAGGAACTTCGCAGGCTTTCCCTCTCTGGCCTTCTCACTGATAAAGTCTTTGAATCCATTGGTAAGCATGCCAAGAAATTAGATATGATCTCTATAGCTTTTGCTGGGGATAGTGATCTTGGCCTCCATCATGTACTATCGGGGTGTGATAAACTCCGGAAGTTAGAGATCCGAGACTGCCCATTTGGAGACAAGGCTCTCTTGGCCAACGCTGCAAAACTGGAGACAATGCGATCCCTTTGGATGTCTAATTGCGCGGTGAGTTTTGGAGCTTGTAAGTTACTGGGCCAGAAGATGCCTAGGCTGAACGTCGAAGTTATGTACGAGAATGGCACTCCTGATTCCAGCACAGAAAGCTGTCCAGTTGAGAAGCTTTACATCTACCGTTCAGTCTCAGGGCCGAGGTTTGACATGCCTGCTTTTGTCAGGACAATGGGCGAGGACGTGGGTTTGAGATTTTCTTGAGTTGTCTGATCAGCACGATGCTTATCAAAGAAAGCAGGTAAACTCCCTATATGATGGCCGTTGCTCGGAATTCTTTTCTGGATGCTTTTGACAAGTTGCAGTTGCCTGTGGAAATGGATCATAGACAAAGCTCAGGTGCTCAAATGCCATTCATTTTACCATTGGCTGAGCGCCGATTTTAATGAAGACTTCTTCGAACCCTTGTATTTGTAATGTGTATCATCTAAACTATGCATCCATCATGGTTGTTTAGTGGTTGTATACTATTTGTAGACCAATTGAATTCGAACGGATGTGTCTGCGGCTCATGTAGTTCAGATCAGAACCCTCTTCTTGTACCACTTTTTAGATATTCTGCAATAAATTCTTTTGGTTACATCTGCATTTTTGTGCATTTTTCTGACTATTTTAAAGTACATTAATAATGGAGAATGAAAGTGTAGGTCATGTATGCTCCTGGATTCACTAATATTGGTTCACTTTTTTTGGTATGATTTTTTAATTGTCTTTTAAAAAATAAATTTTAAATTATTTTTATTCACTCAATCACTAATTTTATTTTTTCAAATTTTTGTGTCAAAAGAAAATATATGCTACTCTTAAATAACCGGAAAGAGTATAGTGCTAGTTTGGATTATTGTCCTCGAGACGCTTTATTCTTTCACTGTGTGTGTGAATGTGTAGAATTTAAAGAATTGGTGGGCAGAGGGAGAGAGAAAAGGGATGTGTGCTTCGACTGCTGTGCCAAATTTGACAGATTCGGAGGAATTGTTGCACAGTCTTCACAATCTCTGCTTTTGCCATGACCCTTATTCTCACGCTCACCACCACCACCACCACCTGATGACATTCACAGTGATGACTAATTGCCATTTGAGCGTTCCATTAAAATCCATCCCAAACAAATAGCTCCACTAATAACCTTTGGGTCACCCTTTTGCCTAGCTTAACCGTGAGGGTCGTGCTACCTTGCAATGGTTACTGCTTGATTTCCACGTATTCGTTAAGATAGAGTGACCTGATAGACTGTCGGGTGAACCTTTTGACTAGGTTCACCACTTGTCGTGCTCTTTTGTAGTTGGGTCATCCTTCTAGCTTGGTTAACTGTGATTAGTCGTGCTAACGACTATCATCTGATTTTCACATACGTCACATTTACGGATGGTTCTTAATATACTGGGGTTTCAGAGGGACGTGACTAAGTGCAACGAACACACGACTGATGAACTATTGGTCGTTTTCAATTATATTGGATAAATGTAATCGATTATGAAGGTGAAGTGTAGGCTGTCGAGAACCATAGTTTCTTACACAGGTTGTCGAGAATCCAATAAAAACACAAATGATGGGTGTAACGTAGTAGTAATTTGTTTGATCACATTATGGTATACTATGATTTATCATTTATTTATGAATTCAATTGAGGACTGGTAATTCCTTCTCTCTCTGCAAAGAAAAAGGCTTTGCAATGAATGCGAGAGGAAACTTTAAATTGGGCGATGGTGATGGTGCCAAACACGTTTCTCGTATTTATGAACCTCTTCAATCATGATCTCATCTTCTCCTATATCCACAGTCCATTCCACCCACATTTCTACCATCGTTTTCATATGTGCTTCATCAGTACAGTCACAGATGCATTAATGTGTTTGTTTTCACAAGTCTAACGTTGTTTGTAAGTCTCAACCTAGCTACTACTTCCTAGTCATTATGAAGATGGCAACACCAATCAATTCAAGAGACCAAAATGGTGTTTTGCTTACTTTGCTCTAAGGCTCTTGCCCATGGACACCAAAGTTCCAAACCTAGGGTCAGTGGCGGAACCAGGACTTCACGCTAGGGGTGACTGAGAATTGGCAGCGGTGCGGCGGCGTAAGGCGGTGGCAGAAGTCTGAAGACGGATGTCTGCTGTGCGTGCTGATTGCTGATGAAGGAAACCGAGAACAAATGCGAGAGGCCAAGTTTGGTTAGCCTAATGCGAGGGACCGAGTTCGGTCTAAAGAATTTAGGGTTTTGATTTGGGTTGGGCCGGTTTGGTTTCAGCCCAAATCAAAATGTTATTTTTTTTGGCATCAGACTCCCAAAACAACGTCGTTCCACTAAGGGCAAAACGACGTCGTTTTGCGTTAGTTAGGCAAAAAAAAATTAAAACGAAAACCAGCGTCTTCTTCCCCTCGGCAGCGTCTTCTTCACCTCGCCACCGCGCCGGAAACCTGCAACTCGAAGACGCGTCGGAAGACGCGCTCGACAGCCGGACCGCCTCCTTCTACCTCAGGTCGGCGATCTAGGTAGGGCTGGAGCCCTACCTCGCGTACCATTGGTTCTGCCCCTGGCTAGACTATGTCTTTGATCCGCTAGCCAGCATCAGTTATATTGGACGTGAATTTTATTAGGCAAAATCTTGGCAAAGACCGTCTATGGAAAGACGGGGCTGAATTAGAATTATAGAAAGGTAAAATGTTTTAGTTGCAATAATAAAAATTTATTGTGCAACGTGCAGGCAGTAGTTATAAGTTTATGACCCGACTAATGCAACCCAAAAAATTTATCTTGATTTCTTCTAAGTTTTCGTTTAAACATTGGTCTTTTCATAACTTATTGAAAGACCGTCTTTCAAGAGATGGACTCATCTTATTATGATTGGATAAATATATATATATATACAAATATAATCTTATATACTTCAGTAAGTGAAAATATAACCCTAGAGACTATATTCCGGTATTAATTGACCATTTTCGGCCATTTACTGATAAAAATGACCAAAATACCTTTCAGTCAAACAAAATTTTGAAAGACAAAAACACCATTTGCCCCAACGCTATACTGCCACCACCGCCACTGCTCCACCACCTCCACCGTGTCACCGCGGCCACTCCACCCCCGCCGGTGGTGCCTTCACCACCACAATCTCCTTCATTGCCTCTGTAGGGTTTCCGCCACCACCTCCCGAACCTTCCTCCTAACGCTAAGGCTCTGCCTCACCCCTCCATCGTTGCTGACCAAAGTTTCCTCCACCGCTAGGGTTCCGCCACCCCTCTCCCCCCCCGACTGCCACCGACCTCATATATCCACCTCCGCTAGAATTCTGACTCCCCCGACGCCTCACCCCTTCAGCCGCTGGCATCCCCTGAATGCCACCACCGACGACCACCTCGTCACCGCTTTGACCACCGATTTCCCTCTTCCCCGCCACCTCACCTCTTTTATTTTGCGTGATTATTGAGATTTGACCCACAGATAAACTTCTCCGCTAGTTCACCAACGGGCTCAGCGGTGAGGGAGCGACGCAGTAGCGCACTTGTTGACAACTTCTATGTCAACACCTTGCTCTCCTTCTCCACGCAATGACGAGGTTTCTCAGTGGTGTTGTGGTGGAGGGCTCAACGGCAGTGGCGGAGAGTGGGCTCAACGGCGGAGGATTGTGAAGAAAGGGAGGGAGGGAGGAGAGGAAAAAGAGAAGGGTGGGTGAGAGAAAAGAGAAGGGATGCACGGGAAAAGAGAGAAGGAAAGAGAGACGGAAAAATGTAATGGAAATTAGGTTAGGGTTTAGTTGCATTATGGATTCTTCATTTTTTTTGTTTTTTCACAGGGGTAAAATAGTCTTTTAATTGAATTCTAGCCAAAATCTGCCAAAATGAGTATATTTGCACGTACGCTTACTATATAGGGTTATATTTGCGTTTTCAATTATCAAAATGTTATATTTAGGTAGGATTATATATAAACTTTTTCTCTAAAATAAATAACTCTTCCCTCCATCCCATAATTAATAGCGGGATTTGATGACTAAACTTTAACTGAGCATTAACCCTAAATCAATCATATGAATCTAGCCTAATCTCAACTCAAGTTAATTAATTAACCCTAAATCAATCATATCAATCTAGCCTAATCTCAACTCAAGCAAATTAGTCCACAAAAGGTGTCATGGATGTCGGGAATCGAGAGAAAAAGAATCCAGTCCTGATTTCCGACATTGTAATGATCTCAGGTTTCAACCGTACAAAGCAGTTTGTTTAACGTTGCATATCTACAATAAAACAGGAACAGGCTACATATATTTTTCACACGTCAGATGACATTCTAAAGCACCGCAGAATCACCTAGATGTACAATTCTATAATCAGTAACATAAATGAACAATCCTCAAAAGGGAGTACAAGCAATCACCTTTGCCCCGTTTCACTAGCTGCGGGTACTTTTTCAGGGAGACCAGAAATATCTATATCAATCAGCGATAGATCATAAGTTTCAGCAAGAGTATTTGATGGATCCATGAGCAATGAGGCATCCATGGCCTCAGCTCTTGCGATATCTTGTGCACCTATAGAACTCTGGGGAGTAATACTAGCTGACGACGAAATACTGGCCAGCTGTATGTCTTCCAACTTGTTACCAAACATGTGCTTATTTTTTCTAACAGTATCCATTTCTGGACCGGTAGGGACAAAAGTCCGTGCTCTATACTTCCTAGCTCCCTCTTCACCTTCACTGTGGTTGTACAGCACATAATCATGATAAGTTGGGGCAAACTGCGACAACAAACAATTCATGAGTAAATCTCATATCACAAAATTCAAACCAATGTGCCAAGAGCATTGATTAACCAATCACCTGGTGTACAGTATCATGGTAGAAGTCATTTATTTTAAGAGCGTGAAGAAGGCTTGCTGTAAAGCTGCACGGACCAACGACATTAGCACCTGCATATTCCTTGTATGGAAATGCATAAAGGTGACCAATAGCTGCAATAAGCATCTCAACACAAATCATAAAGCTTTGGAATTCAGCAGCTTCCTTTGTGTCTTTTATATACCCAGATTTTGCAGCAAGGAATACCAAAACACCCTGTGAACAATAAGAAATTAATAAACCAAGCTTTTTGATGTACAAAGTTTTACTACAATCAAGGCCACAAGTAGTCTTTTTAAAAAAACTATGAAACTCAACCACACATTTGGCATAAAAAGAAGTTTCAGGGACCAGAAATCAACAACAGAAGTTGCTGATTATATCAGCCATGCAAGCATTCATGAAATTGCAGTCTCGGTCTCTCAGATCACACAACATTATCACTTGAATATCGAACTATTTTCCATAAATTACCAAGCATTGGAGTTCAGCACACAGCCGAGTATCACTATATAGAAAACAAATAAAAAAGGCAAGTCCTAAACTGGTACCATTTTAGGATAACTAGCAAATGCACTCAAGATGATCAATAGACCACAAAACAGCATAAAGGCTTTCCTGCCACTCAACAACTTCTCATGGTCTTTTTTAAAAAACTTATGGGAAAGCGTAAAAGCCTCTGTAGCAAGAAACTGTCATCAGTTACCCAAAACCTTCCTGAGAGTCAGTTAAAAGACAAAAAATGGGTAAACAAAGAAATGCACAACTGCCTGAAAAGTGAACACATAATTAGCAAGTCATTTTTTTATCGAATACGCGACAAAGTAGTCACTGCAAGTTGGAGAAACTGCAACATCGATAAACACATACCTGCCAATAAGTCAGAAACACAACAGATTTTATAATGATAAACTTTGGAACTGGATTGAATGGCTGAAGTAAATCTCTGCATGCCACGTAAAACAAAGCCAGCGCATAGAGTGCCATGGAGTATGAGAATGTGTAGATAATGGTGAGGTATAGATATGACTGCATTGGACTGAAGTTTCCATCCTCGTATTTTCCTTTGGCGTATAGTATCAATGTGACTGCTACTAAGAAGGGCTTGAGGATGACAAACTGCAAACATCCTTGCTTGCATCTTCTAATAAAGCGCCTGAGGAGCTTCAAATTGACCGATCAATGTCTCGGGAATATACACACACAGAGAGCAAAGTGATGTGACTCAAAACAGTGAGATGTATCAGTTAGGAGCTTCACCACCAATTCTAAAAACAAGTCAGTATGCCCCCATTAGAGGTAATTTTTAAAGTGCATGCATGGAAAAATGGCTACGAGCTAAAGAATGACCATCAAATCTAACATACATGTCATGAAAAAACATTAACTACAACCTCCAAAGGATGAAGCAGCAAGAGTTAGGTCATTATATACTGAAGTAAAAAAAAAAGTTTGCATGACCCCATAAAAGGTACTTTTTAAAGCACATGCATCAAAAGTTTAAATGCAAAAAATGGCTACGAGCTAAAGAATGACCATCATAGCTTGCATACATGTCATGAAGAGTTAGGTCATTCTATGGTAAAGTAAACCAACATCCACGGAAGGAAATTTTATTCTCATCCAGGCATGGACTTACCCATCCAATGGAACCGGAGGGAAGCAACATGTCATCAAGCACCAATTTGGCTTCATAGCTCTACCACTCAAGCTAATAACAACAGCTCCTGGGCCACCAACCCATGCCAGGCAAAGAGACAGGAAATTATATATGACCCAAGCTTCATATCTGAAATCACAACAAAAAAATATTGATATTCAAATTCAAAAGGCTGCAGTGAACATGGCCACTTCTATCAGCATTACAACAGTCAAAATACACAAAATCTAGCAAAGCGACTCGTAAGCACTCCTCGACATTACATTATCACAGAAGAAGAGAATCTAAAACTCACAAGCTGGCATGAAATCTATAATCCAAAAGCAGAGATGTGATTCTTCCAGTTAGGAGGAACTGTAAACATAGCCATAGTAATGATAATAGAGGACAAAAGACATCAAAAGTATGTGTTCTGTAAGTGAACTCTTTAGAATGATAGATGCAGACAATGCTGAAAAAGTGTTTTCTTAAATGAGAATTTTTTAAGACACTTGTTTCCATTACTTTTAAGTGCATTTTTTATCGCTAGACGCTCATATAAAAACCTTATGCAGTTATCGCTTTATTCCACTAACAATTAAACCCTTAGTGACAGCTTTATATATTCTCCAAATCAGCTCACTTAGGAAAACAATGATCTTAAGTTGCTTAAATTTTATGCTGCTACGTGGAAATTTAAATTAAGTAATGTCATTAAAAAAATTAAAAAGGCCACAGGAATCAGAACTAGGATTTTATCGTCGATGAAAAATCTCAACCAATAACTTTACAATCACCTAATTAATGAACCACTAGTCTTGAGCTGACTAAGTGCATCTTATATTTCAACTACCTAAGATATCATTCTTCAAACTTCAAATTCAAAGAAATTCTACAATCACAAAATACTCGTATCAAGTAAAACAAATTTCTCATCCCCTGTTTCAGATACAATACCAAATACTAACTTTATCCCAGAAACAGAATCTCATTTCTAGTATGACGTTCTGTGGGTTAAAAGATACCACAAAATATATGTTGTTTATTACAATTATTTCACATATATCTTCAGTAGTATAGGTGAAAGATATGACATTTAACAAAATCAGATACTAATACTCTTGTCTGGAACCAAAAAGTGTACAGAAAAAATGGTTTTCATGGGATACAGAAAGTAACAAGGAAAACACAAGCAATCGAGTAATTTACTTGACATGATGTTAAAGCATAAAATTTAGGAGCACTTACATTTCTCTAACAGAATCAAAGTAGATTGCTTGTTCATGGAAAACCAGTGACAGGAAAGATGTCAACGCATAAACCTGTCAAAAAGAGTTTCAGTCTGTTGAAGCTGGATGATGGTTAATGTTACTGTACAGCAAGATGACAGCTAAATTCTCAAATTTCTTGCAGTCTAGAGACAAATGAGATACAAAAACATGAACAAACAAGAACTTGAGAGGCACAGAAACAAAGAAAAAGAAAACCTGAAAACAAAAGAAGCCTGGTAAGGTACTTAGGTACCAAGGATATTTTCCTCATCATAAAAAGAGTATTTAATAGAGGAAGTGATCTCAATAGATATGGAGATATGGATTACTAATACGGGATTGTGGATCTCACAAAATCAGTCATTCTTTTTGGGTCCTCAAACAACAAAGATAAGTACTGGACTCATCAACATAATCAATTAAGATTTATGTTTTTCCAGAGCATTTGACCCGAGATTAAAGCTGCTAGACACTAGAGTAGCTATGAGATTGGAAAAAAAGGGCGATGTATAAAACCAAGAAGAGGACTTAGCTTCATTAACGTTGTAAACAGTGAAGCCGAAATCACATAATGAATGAACTTTCAGTATTGCATGGACAAGTCAGCAATTATCAATCATAACGATAACAGGTTTCAATTTCTTCAAATGAGCCTTGCTGGGCCATATGAGACCGGTTGAGGCCAAGTGAGCCTCTACTAAAAGAAGAAACCTATAGCAGCATTTAACATGATAGTTTTAAGGCTTCAAAGTTCGCAGAAGAAGACATGTGCAGCACCTGATAGTGAGCTAAGAGCTTATGATTTAAATAAACCGACTTCCAGTAGTTTTGTTGATAAGACCTATCCCTACCCACTCCATACTATAAGTTATTAAGCATCTTGTGATGCGCCTTAAGTATCACTGCTGACATTCATTTCTATGTGTTGCTGATGATTTAAGTTCAAGAATACTCTAGCACCTGTCCTTAGGATGGCAGAGCAACCCAAATTATTTCTTGCTTCCATGACTAGAGGGAACATATAATGCTGAAGCTAGACTTGTCAGTTGTCACATTTCTACATTGTGCATAGGAGCAAATTTTCTCCATTACTCTCTAGTTTCAGATGACCTCCCCGCGAACAGTGCAAAGCAAGCTATTTACTTGAATTGTTTTTTATCTTCACTCTTCAGAGAGCAAGTGCAGGTTTGCAACAAGAATAAGAACAGTATAGTCTATGTCTTCCTAACAGAAAGGAAACATAATTGAAAAAAATAGATCATTTTCTGGAAATATAACTTGAAAGTTGAAACCAGGATGCATACCCAGAAACTTTAGTAGAAGAATCACATCAACACCTAAAAATAAGATACAAATGTCCTACATATGCATACTTTAGAGTTAAGAAAATTGTGTACCCAACACGTAAAAAGAAATTACCCTATGATTCATAATTCTGAAATAGCTACGAAATGGAATATAGCCAGAGTAAACATTACAACAAACCCTTCATCGAGCAACGGGAAATCCACAGGGTTTAGCTATATAGATCATACTTAGCCATCATGTTACATCAATATATAGTTTCATATTATATATTTGAGTGCATATATATATAATCCAACTCTTTCTATCAAGATAAGTAGTTTTCGTTTTCAGTTTTGTAGCTAAAAGTAAACAGCATTGCAGAACATATAGTTTCTAGGAAGTTGGAAAGTCGAGAAACTACCATATTAAACAAAACAAGTAGTATGTGTTCATTTCCCATAGCATTAAGCTGCACTAAAACCTACTCACCGGAACCATAAAGATAATGCGGACAATATATCGCTGGTAAGTAGGCTCCGTGTAATTCAGTAGATGCCTGTAAATGTGCAAAATGGCCAGAGCAATAGCCCCAACGGTGCAAGGCAACGCCACAAGTACATAGAATAGAGGCGCCATTTGCAGTGTTCAAGCCCTAGTTCCCAAATTGCCAGTAGAATTCCCTGCAGTGGTAACTAGTAAAACCCGGGAAAAATCACAACCTGTTCGACAAAATGCTTAACTGCAGAACCCTAAAAAACAAAAGGGGATTACACTTACTGCGAAATGGGAACCGAGCGCCTCACAAAATTCACTGAATCCGACGATCACACATGCAAAAATACAGAGAACCCACGTCAAATTCCCGGCCAAAGAACAAGAAGGATGTGAAATCAAGGGAATTGGATTGGGGTTTCGGTAGATTGAGTCCAGTAGATCGAATTGAGGAAAGGGGGTGAAAGGAAATGTACTGGTTTTTGGGTTGTGGGGCAGAGAGGGAATAATGGCGGCTTATTCAATCTGAGTATAAAAATTGCGTCAAACGCTAAAAAGAAGAAGATTAAGCAAGAATATAGATACAACTCAGTTTTTCGAAAACAAAAGGATACAACTCAGTTTTTCCAAAAAAAAAGACAAAACTCTAACATACGATCATCACTGCATTAGGGAACCTTTTTTAAATTAGCAACAATAATCAACGCCCAATCAATCATACACAACCTACCGAAACATAACTGCAATTAGTGATATGGTCCCTCGAGTTTCTAGCGTCGGTTAAACTAATTATGACACATTTTTCAGTTTATTTTCTCATAATATATTGAAATGGTCTTCCGTGAGGCAGGCTAAACTTTAGGCAGGGACCTTTATGCAATTCTAGCTATAACCTATTTTTAATAATTTTACAATGACTTATTTCTAATAATTTTACAGGGACCTATTGCTAATATTTTTTCAAAGGCTTTTTTGTCCAATTTGTTCCCATCATTTTTCCGACATCTGCATTCTGCAAAAAAAATAAAAAAATATTTGAAAAATATTTGAAAAATGCAAAAAATTAATATAATCATCGAACTGAAAATTATAAATATCAGCAAAAAATAGCAGAACGTCAATGAAAAATCATAAAACATCGACTAAAAAACTGCAGCAAAAATATATTAAAAACAAAAAAAATATTTAAAAATAAATTGAAAAAATGCCGACTACAACTTTAAAACATCAACTAAAAATCATAAAAACATCAACAAAGCTTCAATTATCAATTTTTTAATAGAAAATACAAAAA
>JAULKK010000008.1:6273162-6284940 GCA_032355705.1 Rubia peregrina
CTAGTTTATCACCAAAATTGTAAACCATTTATATATCTTAATGAGAAATGACCTACGATTTGTTTCAAAAAAACAATATAGGTGCTACTCCCTCCGTACCATTTCAAGTTACACACTTTGATTTTCAACAGTTGACTTGAAAAAAAAATTATCCTTAATATCTTTCATCAAAAATAATTAAATTTATGAAAAGTTAACATTTTAAAAATATACTATATATTGTAATGAATTTCACAATGTATCACACAATAGTATTTATAGTTATATACCAATTCAATTTTGAGGTTAAAATTGGGAAATTTTTACTTAATGAATAATTAAATTGCAGTTTGATATGTGACAGGGGGAGTAGCATTTTATAATTATAACCAAAAGCTTTTCTTTCTTTTTTTCTTAAAACCTATAACGAAATGAAGAGGTGGAAAAACGAAACGTTAAATAATCTACTAGGCATGCAAAATTTGTTCTTTTCATAATACATCAGAAACATATGGAGATAGAATTATATGGTCTAAATTACAATGACTTAACTTATAAAATGGTAAATGAAACCACATGGACATGTTAAGAATTGCAAATATTAGAACAATTTCTACATGGGGATTACCCAGTATTATAGGATCGTATTGATGGTTTTCGTTGTGGTTTCCCAACCAGAAAGTGAGATTTTGATAGTTCCGACTTTGATGGTGACAGTAATTGATTTTGCAAAGTTTGGATTTTCTCAAAAGAGCGTCTATAATTATTCAAATGGGAGTAAGACGTTCATATGTAGCCTTTCAAAAAAAAGTAAATGAAACATTTACAGAGGACTGAAATGAAGAGATGGTATATAATTACAAAAACAATTTTGAACGCCCTATGTAATGTAAATTCAAACATCGGAGACTAAATTTGAGTAACGCTACTAACACA
This sequence comes from Rubia peregrina, assembly GCA_032355705.1. Classification (NCBI taxonomy): domain Eukaryota; kingdom Viridiplantae; phylum Streptophyta; class Magnoliopsida; order Gentianales; family Rubiaceae; genus Rubia; species Rubia peregrina. Next base: position 6,274,078 of record JAULKK010000008.1, read on the forward strand.
AATAGTAACATACAAATTTACAAGTAATATGCTTACATCAAAACTGTTGTTACTTGTTAGTGCTCTGCACCAGAAGCCAAAATGAACCGAAAAAGACAATCCACCCGAAGTAAATACTTGGACAAAAATCGGACAAGAAAGCACAAAAAGAATGATGCTAAATCAAACCTCAAAAACCTTAATCCTCATGCACCCGTAACCTGCTACTAGTACAAACAATGCCCTTGTCCAGTGTTCACGGAATGATCGGAACACGGACTCGAAGACCATGGAAGTTCCTCTCTTCTCTATACAACAGATGAACATAGAATGAAAGGGTTGATGTACAGGAATGATATAACTCGGTTGATACATTTGATCACTTCAGGAGAAATCAATCATTGGAGGTACCAAATTATCATCTTGCGCCTGATTGTTCGGTTGATGGGGTGGCGTGTCCTCTGATGATGATGGACTATTCTTAGCCACTGAAGGTTCTGTATCCTGCTTTCCACCGGGGTCTTCAGCTCCAACTGGTACCGGAAGAGGGATCTGGCTGTCTGTAGTTTTCTCAGTTGAGCCTGCTGGTGGTTCCTGAACATTTGCTTCGGGAGGAACTGGTACGTCTGATTCTGCCGGGGCTGCACCCAACTCAGGAGGAGGTTGGACACTAGACTCTGCTGCAGAAGGGTTACCCGATTGCGATGAAATTGAAACACTGGAATCAGACTTGGGTAAAGCACCAGCAGCTTCGGATGTAGTTGCAGCAGATGATTCTGATTGAGCCGGTGCACTTTGTGCAGTGGCAGCAGATCCTTCTAAAAGCAATGGCTTGTCGGCCTGTTTCTTTGAACCCAGTATTGCTTGAGGCGGTTTACTCTGCCCAGGATTGGGACCATACAGAGATGCCATTCCTGGAGGAAGAATTTCAATTGGAGGTTTCTTGGCTGCATCGGACAGGCTTGTAAACTTTGGTTCCTCGAGTGAAGCCAAAAATGCAGCAGCAGCATCTGTTTTCACGGAAGGAGTGTGTTCCATCTCCTTCTGCAAAACCTTGTTCCATTCCTGAACCAAGCTCCTCAACGATGGTCGTCCATGAGCCTAAAAAGATTTAAGGCAGGTCAACTTCAAGCACGAGATACTAGCCAATTAAGAATTAAATAAATGGATAGAGTTTTATATATACCTGAGCATGCAGTACAGCTTCAGCAAGCATCCCAGTGTCTTTCCATGCTTTCTCCATGAGTGTGTTGTCACCCAAAACTGCACCCGCAAATGCTGCTTCCCGCCCTGAGCCCACTGATACCAGATCATTCACCAAATTCTGAAGGGGGGGAAACGAAGATGATTTAAAAGTCAATGGATGACATTTGCCTGAAAAGACACCTTGATTTTCTTTGTTAGTTGTATGTAAACTTGTAATTTGATACCTCAGATGATTATAACCTAATTGAATGTTCACGAGGCGTCAATTAAAGGTTACACTACCACCTCCTAATGCACATTCTTATCTTTCAACCATGTTAGCTTTAGGGTTCAAGTTTATTTAGTAACTACTTCACTGACCGGTGAATGTTTTAAAATTTAAAGTTGTATCACATTAGATATAACAGCAAAAAAAACATGGAACAAAAACAGAAGAAAACAGGAAAACCGTACACTTAGCCTTGTCAACTCCCCATGATTTGCAAGACGCAGAGCCAGCCCTCTCAACTCATCACCGTGTAAAGCACCCTTCAAGGACCCAGCAGCAGCTAACCTCTTAAGAGCTTCACGGGCAATTTCCCCTTGTGCAGTTGCGTCTGCAGCATCAATTAAATTCAAAAATTCTTTTGCAAATTTTACTATTCCTTCTACAGCCTCTACAACATCATCTTTCTTCTTAGTTAAGCTCATGAGGTCATTCAAGTCCAGCCCAAGAGTTTCTTGCCCTAAATCCCTGCTATTACTCATTGTAAGAAGGCACTGTAGAGCTCTTTTAAGATCATTGCTCTGCATGGCCAGATCAAATTCTAATCTCTTAGATATTCCTGGCAAGTGAAGTGCTTCAGTAGCATAACCCATCCCAAGCATAAATTGCGCTAAATCATCATGATGTTCTCTACCAAGCCTACTAGCCCACTTCACAGCACTAACTGCATCACCATAGGCAGCAAGGCATCGGCACCGAATGCCAGGATGGGCAAGAGATATTGCATGAGAACACATGTACCTATCTATGAGCCAAAGAACACCATCACGAACACCAACAACTGTGAGTGGACCGATTGGTCGCTTCTGTTCAGCTGGAAATCGTGTAACAGCAACTGCAACTCCCCCACCTCCAACAGCAACCTCATTTACTTTCCTTTCTTCAAACTCTCTTAGATATGATGAGTCATCATTCTCAGCTTTCGACTGCTTTGGTAAAGATAGAAACGGGGGCACTGATGGAGCGTGCTGAAAAGATGCTAATCGCACAACCTGGAGCATTGGAGGTCTCAGTGTTACCCTCTCTTGCGCATTATTTTGCTGAGCCTCGACAGTAATCAGCGCCAATTCTCCATGCTCAACAACAGCTCTTGCCTGTGCCTCTCTAAGTCGCATCTCTTCTTTTCGCTTCTTGGTTTCTATGTCAATAGGTGCGATGCCAGCATCAACATACACGCACTCTATGGTAGTTGGTGTGACCACAAATAACTGCCTCCGGTGCCATACAGCCCCAGTAGCATGAGGTATTGCTACATCTCCCAAGTATCGGTACTGAGGCCGCAGAGAAGATATCACTATGTGTTGGTGATATGCAAAAGCACAATACTCAACAGTTTGATCCCATGCAGTCCATTCAGGATGAGGGAGAAGATCACCCAAGGGCTGGAAAGTTTCCCAGCTGTACAATTGGTAGTTCAAGGGTGCAGCTTCAACTGAAGACCTCCGTGAAGAAAATCCATCATCTATGGAGCTGAAAGAAGAAACTGCAGTGTTGGCAAAGCCTGAAAGGGGCATAGACTGAATTGTAGAAATTGCAGTGGCAGCACCAGGGCTAATCCTCCGTGATGTACGATAGGCAACACCCAGAAGTGCACCCCCATGCAAACCAATCACTGGCTCACTGCGACTACCGACAGACCTCATCAGTATATTTGACGTCCCATCATCCAGAAGAATGCGAACTTGAACACTGGCAGATGAAGCTGCTGAGGCTGCTGCGGCTGCTTGTGCAGCAGCAAGAGCCGCTTCCTTCGCTTTTCGTGATGAACCTTTTGGTATTATTGGCATTCTTGGAGCCACAGCAGACTCCAGCAAAGCAAACCTATCTCGACAAGTGTCCCAAGCCAAAAGCCTTGCACTCCCTGAATCAACAATTGACCAATCCCCAACCTTGTATATAGAGAAGTAAGGAATGTCCGGCCACACGATTCCGACATACCTGCAATTCACGACAGAAATAAATTGGATAAATAAATTTATTTTAACAGAAGAATTCCAAATTTTGATGAAAAAACAAAACTAAGTCAATGTTTAAGAATTGACCAAAAGGAAGACACAAGCAAGAAAATAATGAAAATCGAGATGAAAAACCGGTGATTTGGGAGATAATAATAACGATAATGGTGGTTAATTCTCTCATCCTCAATTTAATTAACAATTAAACAAAAGTCAAAGTGGACATACTTCCCCGAACTGCTGACAGAAAGAACCGAGTAGGAATCGTGTGGAACAGGAGTGCTAATATGCTTTTTCGTTTGCTTAACATGCAGCTGTTCAGGTGTATCACCCCTGATCCTTCCAGTGTCACTTAAAGATCCATTACTCCCAAGTGATGGATTTGCAGTATTTGATAACTGAAACTGCAGTAGATTTAACTCCCTCTCAATGACATAGACAGCAGCATGTTCTCGGCTTCCTGGAGGTGTAGGTAAGGGAGCTACAGGTGGAAGAGACCTTGGATCAAATTCACAGACAATTATACCCATATTGGTTCCTGTGGCGACAAGATGAGGCAGCAGAGGATGTGCTACCATGGAGTAGACCTGCATGAGCAATAAGTGCACACAAAAACCGCATTAGCAGTCAATGGACAAAACATTCCCAAACACGAGCTTCCAGGAATTTTTTTAAAATCATGGTTCAATATGCTTCTCTGTTTGAACTGAACAATGGAGGTTGCTACTATCAAGCACAGAATTAGAAAGATACCCTTAGCTTCTTATGAGATGCAAGTAGTTGTGGAGGTACTAGCGACGAAAGTTCACATAACGGCCTCGTAAGAGCTGAGTAAGTTGGGTGCTCAATAGCCCTGCAGCAAAAGTCCAATACAACGTCACAATCTACTAGGTAAACATCTGGAATGATAAATGGTTATTTCCCATATACTGAAGTATGTTTAAGCATGTATGATCTAGATTCAGGAATAACGAATAGAAAACAAATAACAGTTGATACAGTACACAAAAAGATGCATACCATATATGAGAATCCTTTACACAGGTCAAGATATCTAGATTCGGAGCTCGAGGGTGGCACCAAGAAGCCACACTATGACAGGCCAATTTTGATACAGGTTTTATCCGGCGCAATTCCTGGAATAGAGTTTACACTAGGTAAAAAGAAGCAAAGATATGTAAAAGAATCATGCACCTAGAAAGGAGCCAAATGAAAATAAGAGAATTCATAAGAGCACCTTAAAAGAAATTGTATCCCAGATAGCTAAAGTTTTGTCAGCACCAATCGTAATCAGCTGAGGTGGCCCACCAATCACTCGTGAGAGCTCTATGGCAGTAACCCCGCCTTCATGGGCCTTCAAAGTGTCAGAAGGAGGAAAAATCAACAAGCGATCATCAGTGTATGAAATAGACAAAAAGACCTTGCAAAGGTCCAGCTTTTGTGCAATTTTATTAACAACCTTTTGTTAAATAAAGCCTTTAAGGGACTCAACCAAATTTTAGGCAGAAGAGAAAAAGGTATGAAAAACCATAGGAGATGCAGTAATTTTATAAAACAATAACATATGATGTAAAATGGTACCAAAACACCAATCAATATTTTCAATTCTCCACTGAAAACAGCTCGTACGCTATTGGGAGATACAAGATTAGTAATAGTACACATTCAAATATCTACTCTAGTACAACTTTGAACAGAAAATGCAAGTGACTTAGAGTAATGAAAAATAGCATTAAATTTCAACATGACCTAAAGCAACATGCTCAGATTGCTAGAAACAGTTTAAAATGAAACAGTAGAGAGTAGGTGAAGCTGCGAGACTCCAACAGAGAACCCTAACCGGCTAACCCCATCCCCTCCCACATAAAAGGTGCAAGAAAGGTGAGAAGGCAATACTTTTAAGCTCAGCTTTGGTACAAGTTCTCGAGAATCATGTCCATCATCTGCACTCCAGAGGACAAGTAAACCATCGTTACCACCCGAGACCAATAGTGCCTGCATTGGCAAAATGTACATGGTAACATTAGAGAATACAATATGAATCTCTGTTAAGCAACTTTCCTTAAATCTTTAAAGAAGATATACTAGCTTGAATTATTATTTGTAAACTACATAACAAGAATTCGGCCAAAAGGGGTAAGGGAACACCTACAATATGTATCAATAGATCCAAGTTACAAGATAAATTCATAAAATGGAACTACCTCGCCAGTTGCAGCCATGAAAGTCATCAAACAAGAAATTGCCCCCTTATGACCTCCAGTGTATCTACGAGCAAGCTGTAATGAGAAAACAAACCATATGATAAATTCATTCTTTATGTTTATTTTTCAGTCCACATCAAAAAGAGCATGCCCTAAATAGCAATGCACTTTTAAAACCAGACCTTCCACGTTATCATCGAAAGAACTCGAATCACACCATCTGATCCACCAAAAGCCACCAGAGGACCCTCATTAGCAGCAGATTTTGCTAGAAACTCCATACTGGAATGAACATATATAATAAATATTCAGAGTAATAAAGATCATAGACCAGTGATTATAACAATAATTAGGGGATGGCAATCCACGAAAGCATCAATTTAAAGGACAATAATATGATGTTGAGTAGGAAATTGAGCACTTAAGGAATTGTTGATGAATAGCTGTGTTATAGTTTAGTGGTTACTAGCACATATACTGAAGCTTCACAAGATCTTTGAAGAGTGAGAAAAACAGAGCCTTCATCGGGAAAAACATAAGGTGAGTTTGGCAGAGCTGTGCTCATAAGCAAGCACTGACTTCTGGAGTACCAGCTTCTGCTTTTTCCCAAAAAATAGGTTCCACTTCTTAAATAAGCACTTTTTTAGCAGTTTATCAAACATTAAAAAGGTCCTTAGCTTATAAGCAAAGCACTTATAAGCCCTGCCAAACAGACCCATAGCATACACCAGATTACGAAGGTAGACGTCCTCTTGATTGTTTAACTTGTCCGGATAGTTAAAACATGTTTGTTGAACCAAATTCAGGTTTCAGGTTAATAATCTCATCAAAACCTTAATAATCAACTAAAGCTGAAAAATTACCAGAGAAGTGATCTATTGTCAAGATCTTGCTTTGGTACATCACGGCCACGCATTGTCACCAAATCTAGAAAAATAGCTTTATTCTCACAGCATATCACAAGAAAATGCCGTCCTTTAGTAGAAGGAGCTGGAGAACTAAAAGGTGAAGTAAGATTATTCACAGCAGAGGGAGCTTCAGCAGCAGCAGAGCGGTTGCGCCATAGTTGCCAGTATCGTACATCATCATCATAAAAGCTTACCTGCTTAACACTTAACCATGCACTTGAAATTCAGGTTTGACATACCAAGAAAATCAAAGAAAAGATCTATATTTGTTTATCCATGGTACATATTCAACCAAAACAACAACGAAAATAAAATCAAATTCATTTTCTGTTTTCCAAAGACTAAATTAATATTCGAATGTATCCATAGAGTGCTCAAATTTCATAAGTGTTTCATTCACACAAGTAATGGAAATATAATGCAATGGATACCGATCATATAACCCTTTTCAGAAACGTGTCAAGTGAAATGCTTTAAGGATTAATTACCTGCCACCTCTAATTGCCTCTGTAGGTTTACCTCTGGGCTCTGGGGAAAATAACAAAAGGCACGAGATGAGAACACCATCTCATATCCATTTCCAGAAATTAAACAAACAATTCAAACAAAGAGAAGCGAAGTGTACAAAAGTGATGGGTTTCTAATCAAAATAACAAATTCCAGAAGAAAACATATTCTACTGCAATTCAGTAGGAAAACACTTTAGAATATTTTGTTGGGGAAAAGCATTGCCTCAAAGTCGAGATGGGGATTAATAACCACATGAATGTAATCAGAGAATAACATAAAGCCCACGGCGAGCAACCAATCAAAATTCTTCTACTAGTTTCTGCTTATAAACATTTGGAAAAGCAACTAAGCTTTTTTTACGTCTCAGTAAATAATCTTCTTTTTGAAGTTCATATCAATTCCCCAATGGCTCTGCAATGCAAGTCCACCTAACTAATTCGCCTCAGTAATACTACTATATCACTGAACAACCTAGATCTTGGTTTCCATACAAGTGAAAGGACACTTAAAGTGCAAAAATTACACCCAAATCTAACAAGAACAAGCACTGAGACAAATAGATAGGTATTCATACTTTTCATTATCTGAAGTACAGTGTTCACAAGCATTCAGCTAAATTAAACAGGCAATCTTAACAACTAACGGCTAACTTCAAATGAGTAAATTACATCAAACTGCGCATTGTGAATACCTGACTCTCCCTCGGCGAGCTTCTCTAACTTAGCACCAACCAACCGCCTCTCGTCGACGCCACCGCCTTTCAACTCGTAAATCACCTGTTCAATCAGTTACAGCAAAATCAATGCAACAAAACAAAAATTAGGCAGTCAAATTCGGGGGTAAAAACAGACCTGGCGGTACTCCCAATTCCAAACGGAGACGTGATCGGAGGCGTCGGCGGTGACCAGCCAGGGATGCGTAGGGTGCATTTGGATCTTGACGATCTTGTCATTTGTCGGACGAAACGCCTTCAGCCGCAGCATTTTTAACTTCGAACGGTGTGGATCTGAAAGCGGAATTCAGCTCTTTTGTTGTGTCAATTTGCGCATCGGCACTCCAATCCAAATCGATATCTGTTCGTAGTATTACGTATTGCCAATTAATTCTTCACTGCCATGTATGGCGAGTTCGCGCAGTAAAAATGGCGACGCGAGTATTTGTGAAAGACCGATTACAGACACCGCCGGGACGAAGAAGAACAAAATACAATACGGAGTACTTTTTTTCTGATTGGTGTTACTCAATTGTTTAATTATTCGTAACACACTTTTTATTTTGGGGGCGTTATTTCAATTAGAGTTTGTATCACGAAATACGATTTTTTCCATAAATTATGAAAACAAAGTTCAAATTAGATTAAATGAAGAGTTCGTCTCTTGAAAGACGGTCTTTTCAAGAGTTATGGAAAGATCAAGATTTAAACTGCAAATTTGAAGAAATCAAAATAAAATTTTCGTGTTGTATTAATCGAGTTGTAAACTTATCACTCTTGCATGTTGCATAGTAAATTTTTATTATTACAACTAAAACCTTTTACCTTTCTATAATTTCAATTCAACCCGTCTTTCCATATGCATATAGAAAGACGATCTTTCTCAAGACTTTACCTTAAATGAATATAACATTGTTGACTTGCATGAATCGGGCTATAAATTTTATATCTACTACAAGTTGCATAATAAAATTTTAATATTCCAACTAAGATCATTTATCTTTTATTATTCTAATTAAAACTCATTTTTTCATAAGACTTTGCCTATCAATTAGGACATTTTTCACCTTTTTATTTAAAAATAAAATCAAATTTAAATTAATATAATCTATTTATTTTCACAAAGTCTTATTTTAATCCGTCTAAACTTTACCCTGGTGTTTATTGTGCAATTATTGTAAATTTTATTTGGGATGGGTTTTTAAAAAAAATGTTATTCTCTCTGTCTCAGGTTACACTGCACACTTTATTTTGTCACCATTCATTGTTCAACTTTGATCTCATATTTGAGTAGATATTTAAGCAATAATATTATCGTATATGAAATTGTTGGATTCGACATAACAAGTAGTTTTTCAAAAGTAGCTTTTTTGCCTTTATTATACATAGTTAAATATATTAACGGTTAGACAAGTTTTTCGATGAGCGTGAAAAAGATTTCGTGCAATTTAACCTGGGATGGAGGGAGTAATAAATTTAGCTACCTACTGTGCAATTATCAAAACACTATATATCGCAAAAATATCAAGTTTTCATTTCTTTCCTCATTCCCCTTCGATTAGAAACCACCTCCGACTGACGGATTGCAACTGGTTTTTCGTTGGAACCGTCGCCTGAACAACAAGATTACAGAACTAAACCTCATCTGTGAAACTAGGGTTTCAGCGTCGGCAATTTTTCTTCTTTCACTGTGAAAGGCGGCACCACTGTTAGATTTGTCAATTTGTTGATTTTGATGCGACCTCTGTTGAAGAAGAAGCTTCTCCAATTTACCGTTATTCAACTTGTGTGAAAGCTTCTCTGATGCATTTGAGGCGGCACTACTGTCGAGATTCACGCGAGAGGCATCCGTCGGCGAGAGGCATCCAAGGTGGCACCGTTGTCGAGATTCACGCTGAGGCAACCGCTAAGGTTTGCAGACGACAAGGCAAACGCGACGGCAAGAAATGGCGAGGCGACAGCTAGGCGTTGCTACGATCTTCTTTCAGGCGCATGAGATCCATGCGCTAGTGAAGAATAATATCACACGTGCACTCACGCACAGACGGCGGACGATGGCGACATCGATGATGAACAGCGGCGGTGAATGGTGGTGGCTGCGGACCATAGTGATGTCGACAGACTGAGGTTTTGCGCATGAGAGGTGGGGGTTTAATTTTGTAATTTTTTTCATAGAGATATATAGAGGTTTATATTATTTGACTGAGTATATGATCAGTAAAGGTTCTCTGGTGTAGTGGTTAGTACTCTAGGTTTTGCGGTTAGAGACTTGGATTTGAATCCAACTAGGCCCTATTTTTTGAAGAATTTATATTTTCGAGTTACATGCTGAGGTTTATTATTATTTGAGTGAGAGGATATTCAACAATGGTTCTTTGGTCTTTAGTGTAGTGGTTAGTATGTGGACATTGAGATTAGTGGCCTGGGTCCGAATCCCATTACGACTTTTTTTATTTAAAAAATTATGTTGTTGAGGTACTATAGTTTTTATTGATATTTGTAGCTTTTTTGTTGATGTTTTTCATTATTCGAGTGAGGTTTATTTGATGTGAGTTTATATTTTGAAGTTTATTTGGGTGATATGGATTGATATTTGTAAAAATAAAAAATAAAAAATTCATGTTGATGTTTTTCAATTTTCAATTGAGATTTAGGTGATAGAAGTTGAGTTTTGTATTGTATTTTTCCTCATGTTTATGTTTTTTATTTTCCAGGTGAGGTTTAGATAATAGGAGTTGATGTTTGTAGTCTTTTTTTTCTCATCTTGATGTTTGTAGTTTTTTCTTCTCTCATCTTGATGTTTTTCGGGTGAGGTTTATTTGATATGAGTTGATGTTTTGTAGTTTATATGGGTGATATGGGTTGCTATTATAGTTTTTTTATCATGTTGAATTTTTTCATTTTCCGGCTGAGATTTAGGTGATAAGAGTTGATATTTGCCGTGTTTTTTTCTCATGTTGATGTTTTCATTTTTTGGATGCGGTTTACGTGTTAGGAGTTTATGTTTATAACTTTTGAGTGATGTAGGTTGATATTTGTAGTTTTTTATTTAAAAATATTGTTATTTTATTATTTTCAGAGTGAAAAAATTATAACATTGAGGTACCATAGTTTTGTTGTTGAT
>JAULKK010000008.1:6305839-6327253 GCA_032355705.1 Rubia peregrina
TTTAGAGAAACCTGACTGATACCATGATAGAATGTAAAATCCACAAATAATTGTGGCTGTGTGTATTCATATATATAGTGCATACAAAGGGTATACAAAACAGAATCAAATATGGAAAATGATATATACAAAGCCAATCAGAAAGGGTATTGCTTTCTTAACCTGATTCTAATTGATTTACAATTCTATTAGTTATACATATGTTCTATTAGATGATTTTTTTGTTTCAATTATAGAAATATGTTTTTTAAATGCAGATATGTGATTAAATATGAGAAAGTCTCAGTAAATGTGGTTTGTCCATAATTAAATGGACAGTTCACTGTAATTTTTACCGTTAATGTTGTAATTTTTATCAAATTTAAATATTGTATTTTAAAAGTTTAAAAAAGTAATAATATGTATTTTAATGTGAAAAAAATATATATAATGTAAAAAATATTTTTAAAATTTTCAATTTAGTATGTAATATAACATATGCGGTGTATAAGAAAAAAAAATTAACAGTCGACTGTCTATAAACTTATGAATAGGTCGCCTGTTAGGAAATCCACTCATAATTTTTTTTTAATTCTAAATTTAGTGTTAACAAATGCAATGTGTGAGTAAAAGAATACAGTGAACTATCAATAAGATTATGGACAGTCCGCTTATCAGAAGAACCACTCATTAAACATTTAAGGAAAAAGTTCATTTATACCCTCAGTTCTTGTGTTTGTGCAGATATACCCCTGAGTTTTTTTTAAGTGCATTCATATCCCTGTCGTGGTCTGAAAATTTGTCAATTTTGATCATTCCCGGATTTAATAAAAATGACTTTTTTTATTAAAAAAATTGGTCATTCCCAGATTCTGGGAAAACGGTCATTTCTTTTGAATCCAGGAATGACCGAAATTGATCAATTTTTAGATCACGACAGGGGTACACTTGCACTTTAAAAAAAATCTCGGAATTATATCTGCACATACACAAGAACTGGGGGTATGAATGAGTTTATCCCAACCTTTCATTATACTTTTCAACTGAGGTCATGTATTTATTAAAATGTAAATGTAATTATTCAGTCAAAAACCAGGATAAGAATGAGCGCGGATGCTATAAAATAAGTTATAACTCTTTTTAGAGTTCGTCTCTTGGAAGACGGTCATTCCATAAGCTATAAAAAGATCGAGGTTTAAAGTGTAAATTAGAAGAAATGAAGATAAAATTTTTGGGTTGCATGAATCGAGTTATAGAATTTATAACTACTACATGTTGCATACTAAAATTTTAATATTACAACTAAGACCTTTTACATTTTATTATTTTAATTAAACATCGTCTTTCCATAAGCTTCTGGGAATACGGTCTTTCCCAAGACTTTGCCTTCTTTTTAACGAGAATATATTTTGTTAACGCTTAGAAAAATAGTAAAATTTTGGGAAAGACCGTCTTTCCTAAGGGTTATGGAGAGACAATATTTAATTGGAATAATAAAAGGTAAAATGTCGTACTTGCAATATTAAAATTTTATTGTGCACATGTAGTTGTTATAAAGTTTATAACCTGATTCATGCAACCAGAAAATTTTATCTTCATTTCTTCTAATTTTCACTTTAAAGTTTGATTTTTCCATGACTTATGGAAAAACTGTTTTTCAAGAGACGGACTCTAAATAAATTATGAAAAATGTCGTTTTGAGTTAAATTATAACTATTTATATTTTTAAATATTTTTAAAATGATAAAAACTCCATTACAATAGAAAAATATCAAAGTATTTTATTGATTATATTAATTATATTTTTATAATACAAAATTTATGGTTCTTAAATAATTTAAAAAATCACTTCAGCAAATAAGAATTTCTGGTAGAATGAGAATAAACTGCTTTATTAAAATGATGCCTTCATGACTAGGATGCATATTTTGATTATGCCTGCTTTTTGCACGTGTGATGCCATATTATTCGTGTGGCAAGGATAATTCCCATTCAGTTGGTTTTTTTTGAGTATAGTGCTAAAATGATACTGATTTTAGGTTGAAATTGCCAACATAACCTTGCACTCTCAAAAAGTGTCAATATAACTTTTGACTCATTTAACTTTTCAGTCAACATTTTGATGGCCGGATTTTGTGTAAAAGATAATTTTACCCTTAACTTTAAAATATCATTTAACCTAACGCCGCCCACCCTTTCTATGCACTTTCTCTCAATTGCCTCATTTTTTTTCTTCATTATTAGCACCTCCGCTAGTTCTTGAGGTCGGCGTCCCACCTCCGCCAGTTCCGACGAACTCTCACCGCCCACAGCAACAAATGACAGTTCTTTTAATTGCACAATAAATCTCTGGCCTAAAGTTTAGGCTACTTAAAACAAGACTTTGTGTTATATAAAAGAAAATATGTATAATAAATTAAAACTTAAATAAATAGTAGTATCAATTTGAAATTTTATTGAACCTACCCGAATTGCACACAAAACTAAAAAGATGAGCAAACAAAGTTAGGTAAGTGGATAGGTAGGCCAACATCTGCTAACGCCCATGTCAATGGTAAAAATTTCATCATCAAACTATCAAGCCACAATAACAAACATTTTCATTACAAAACATATTTGCTCATTGTCCCAGAGACCTTCCGCAAGTCTAAACTACAGGGGAACAAATTTGTACTATGCCGATGAAGATTTCAGATCTTCCGAAATAACTTCAACCTGAGAAATATAAGGTTGTAATATTACAAACATGAATCCAATCACGGCAATCAAGTTCGAAGTTTCGAATGAAAATATAAGAGGTGGATACTTACCAGATTGAGATGCTTCAGCAAAGCCCCCTGCAACAACCTTTTCAGCTTCTCGCTCTGATCAACCATGTGACCTAACCTGATTGACTCCTCGAGCTGGCACCATAGCCGCTCGATAATTGTGTAAGGAAACCATGCTGCAGATGGTCTCTTGCGACGAACAACATCGCTTGGTCTCAATGCTGCAAAGGATTCAAAATACTCCAGTAGCAAATTAGTTGCTTCTGCAAATCGGCCATAATCCACGTATAAACGGAATAAGGATCCAGGGTTTGATTCACTTCCGGCCATTCCAAAACTACTTTCCCGTCGAGAACCCTTAAACAGCTGAACCAGCCAAAGGGGCAAAACTATCTGTGGATCACTGGAAAGAAGAGTTTCAGCAACCACTATAGGTAATCTAGGATGATATTCCTTGTACTTTTCAAGATAAGTTTCAAGTGTTTCCCACTGACTGGTGCCCTTAGATTGCTGCGCTGTAGGTCCCAAATCGGGAAAACTAGCATCCATACCTTCTGATGAAGTCAAAAGAAACCCCTGCCTCCTGTGATTACCATAAGTTGAGGGAGCCACTCCATTTGGGCAGCATTTCAGTGACATTGCAGCAAAGACTCTTTCAATCTCCTCCTTAAATTCTGAATCCTTCCAAAATCTCAAAATTACTGTAAAAGCCATGTCGTATAGATTTGACTCAACCAATAGGTCTACCAACGCTGCTGAAGGTTTCTTGTTTCCCGAGGAACTCCATTTAACCTTTGCAAGTGACAGCATATATTCTGCTGATGTCAAAACGTATTCATTCTCAAGTTCCTCAATGCCAAGATATGACTGGAGGTTCTGTTGTCTATCTACATCAGCTGGCTCTTCCATATGTATTCTAGCCCTTTTATTTGGAGATTGTTCCTTTTTGTAAGTTGGTTCTTCAATTGGGGCGTCAATCCAAGCATAAGCAGGATGAACAAGTTGTAAAGCATTAATAGCTGCAGATATCCCATTAAGCCTTTCTTGCAGAGCCAAGGACTTTTGCTGATGATCTTTCGTTGCTGCCTCAGTTTTAAGCTGGGTAGCATACAGATAAATAAAACGGGCTGCCTTCCGCCAATTGTGTCTATGGATTTCAAAAGCATAGACCAATCTGAAGGGGTTTGGCTTCGCCATCACATCTGAGCGTGCTGCCTACACAAATGGTCAAATACAGTTAAAACAATTCAGACTTTAGAAAAGTGACAAAAAAACTATTCCCTCCGTCCCAAAGAAATTGGCACAATTTCTATTTTCGCCCGTCCCACAGAAATTGGCACAATTCAATTCTTAAAAGAGCTTAAACATTTACTACATTAACCCTCAAAAGGTTGATTAAATCTACTAGTCAACTCTTCCATTACCAAAATACATTCCTTTATTTCCCATCAATACTTCCACCTCATCTTGCATAAAATATCGATCCAAAAGCAATTGTGTCATTTTCTCTGGGACGGAGGGAGTAGCATTTTAAAGGGAAAACATACCTTCCAAACAAGCTCTCGCTCGACTTTCTCTGCTAGACGAATAAATGGCAGTTGACCATCACAAAGAATCTAGACCAACCAGAAAGGAAAAGGAAATAAGAACCCATGAATATGTAACTCCTTCAGCTTTCATGCAACAGAAGAAATGTTGGGTTTTATCAATAGAAAGACAGGAGTAAAATGCCCTAGGAAACCAAAAATCATAGCACATGTGAACAAAAAAATGGCAAACAAAAACTCAGGAGAAACATGTTGCAAGCCTTCCACCCTAAAAGAAGACACCCTTGAGAGGCAAAGATCATGTGGCACAAACAAAATAAAATTGCATGTTCCATTCAGTCTGCCCACATGATACAAGTATCTCTACACTATCATATAGTCATTTAACGAAAATAGACCCCCACCCCCAACAAAATCAAAACGAAGGCAGCCAGAAAGATTGGGTGAAAAGAAGAACAGCAGAACACTAATAAATAAATAATTAAAAACACAAAACAGATGAGAACTTGTAACATTACCTTAACTGAACCACGTTCCAACAGAACATTTATAAAACGTCTAAGACAAATATCCATGCTTTCCTCGTCTGGATTGCTAATTATAGCACAATAAGCATCATGATAGTACTCCAGATCCAAGGTGAACTTAAAGACATTTGCCCAAAGTCGTCCCTTGATAACAGTAGCCGATTCATCACCAGAGGCTGGATTGGAGCAGCCATCCTTGGGGTGGAGAGCTTCATCAACTTGCTCAAGAGCAGCAAGAGCGAAAGTATAAGCAGCTTCACTAAGATTGTATTGTTCAAAGGTCTGCATGGCCCATTGATAATAATGAAGTTTCCACAACGATGCACTTGAGCTGCAACCAGCTGGAAGACAAGAATAATTGTGTTTATGAGACTGCATAAAAAATAAACAAAGATGCAGTACTCAAAATTCAACAAACTTCTAATGAACCTACTGAAACCCAGACATGCCCATCCTGCCTCCCGTGGTAAACTTTGCAGAGCTTCAGGAGCTCCTTGCATTAATGCAGCTCTAAGCATATTTAAGAGGAAACAAAATTAGATCATAATAAATACAGAATAGACCTTACAGGAAAAATAAAACATGAAAGTGATTCATTTCCCAATATAACAGAACATCAAATGCAGTACCTAAACTCAGAACATTGATAAACAAAAGGCATCAGATCACATAATCAATATTCTATGAACTTTACAACTAGATGGAAATTTGATATGCCTGTACAAACTAGATTATTTATGAGCAAAAGAAAATTCAAGCTCAGTTAATTTATACCTCAAATGGTTGCTTACAATAGAATTTAAATAACGATACAAAAGTATTAAGATATACATGCCTAAAAAAACAGCGCATAGCTTCAGAAACTTTTCTTTCTTTTGAAGCTCTATGCAATCCACGTTGTGTCTGTTGGATAAGGCAACAACCAAGAAGATGAAGAAGTCTTGGCCATTCACTACCAGTTGTCTGAAGACTTTCACAAACTTTCTGCTTCCGAGAGTAAGAGTCCACCAGCCTGAGAATATACTGGATAAAATAATATCTTAAATCTTTAAATACTTCCAGAATTATCCAATTCATGATAATCAGGCTATCATGTATAACTTAAAACAAACCTCAAGTGCATTGTACTGGCCATGTCTCATGAATATAAAAGCCAGTTCAATTGAGTGGATAAAGAAAAGAGAAGATTCTTCTCCATTTCTTCCCCAAATTATCCAACTAGTGAACTCCTGCACAAAATTAAGTGTGCTGCAGCAATCAAGGAGCTGTCTGGAAGAGAGATGCATATGATCTCCAGAACAGCTTCGAATGCTAAGAAACAAGATATAAGCCAGAGTGAAATTGCGCTTTCCAAGCTTCTCATTCAAGGATATCCGATCAATGCTGTTATCTGATAATGAGGCAAGAATTTGTACTTGTTATTAGTTACATGTTTCAATACAAAATAGAACAAATAGGTGTTGTTACATTATCATTTCTATTTTCCTTTAAACGGATACAACAGTTTTGCATATGATAAAGATTATATTTCCATAAATGACGAAAGGTACAGGGACACCATCAACCCACAATACCAGGATTTAATCCCTTCATCAAGCTTGTTTATAAGAATTGAAAAGGCCAACAATTAATCCCTTTAACTTTAAGAGTTTTTTCAGTTAGTATAACAATTAAAAGAACATCCCAAACCTAGAATAATCTTCCCCACTCTGCTCACATACTTATAAAGACTACGAGATTTTATAAAGATGGACCTGTTCAATATCTTATGGGGTCCACAAAGGGGGCAAGAAAGGTATTGGCCTAGATAGATCCTTGACATAACACTTGCTATCTTTCGAAGAATATAATGGAAGACAACTAGAGGCTAGAGCACCAATTTCAACCAATACAGTAGCAGAAAAGAAGCTTAGTTTAAGATATTCATACCAATATGCAAGGATGCTAGTTGAGAACTAAAATCTTCCAAAGCAGGAGACTCTGTGGGTGTGGTGACAAGAAAGTGAATGATATGCCACTCAGTCATGATCTCTTCAATCATGGGCACAAGTTCGAGTTTAATTCTTGAAACATCATCCTGGGACATTTGGATCTGCACAAGTTTATGAAGTCAGTTTGCAAACCTCATGTAAGGAAAGGGTTGTATAAGATTCAGAACCAACAGTTTATATCTCTGCAAATAATTGTTGTAACATCTCTGCTTTAACCCTTCTCTCATTTGGTTTTTCTGCCAAATTACAACTACCAGTTTACCACTCTCATAAGCCAAGCTGAAGACAGTAAAAATAAACATGCACATCCGTGGACGAAACGTTAATCTTAGGCGTCAAAGAAATAGTAACAAAAGGAATATCAACTTAATAATATCTTGTAACTAAATATTTGAAAGATAGTCATTGAGCTTAATAAATGCCTTAGCAATCACGTGATAGTGTACCTGTCCACTAGTGTTGACCATGTAGCTTAGCAGCAAGAGTAGATCTAATGCAGATTCAAACATAATCTTAGCAATTTGGGAAGTAGCTGACATCGCAACAGAAACCTTGATATTGAGGAACGCTTGAAAATCAAATTTGTGTACTGCTTTACGAGGTACTAGAAATCTCAGATAGTTCTGAATAACGTCAAAAACCTTCCCCCATGAAGTTGCTTTAGTACATAAAGCATGAAGTGAGAGAAACATATCCATAGAAAATCTCCTCAAATTCTTGTGATGTGACACTTTTCTTTCCCATGCACTATCAGCTCCAATATCTGATACTTGGCTTGCTACTATTGATGAACTATAACCTGTTTCTAAAACCTTCAAAATTTGTGAAAGAACCTCTTCAGATGATATGATTGGTGTGTTTATAAGGGACTCATAAAATACAGCTAACGCTGCTTTGCCCAACTGCTGACTGACATTATTTATACAATGTAGTAGCGCTAAAAGGGTCTCCCTTTCACCCTTGTCATCGAAGAACTCCACTCCAGAACAACTTGTATATCCAGAGTCGTCAAATGAACCTGGCAGCCATTGAAATGAGATAGCTTCATAAGAGGAAACTCGCAATAGACAATTTCCAAAGAAGACTAGTTGTGAATACAGAAATGAATATTCTGATCCAAAACATGAATATTACCATAAATGAGAAGTTCAATATCCTCCAACATTCGGCAAAGAGAGAACGTATTCTTTCTGATCAAACCGACAGCCCCAGTGGATGAATCAACAAATAAACCACAAACTGGATTTATCTTGTACCAGTTGCTGCAATAGTCAGCACAAAATGTTTTCCAGCATTGAAGATATGAAACCAGACTTCCAGAACCACACTGTTAAAAACCATTATTAGCTTCAATGAAGTTTACTCAAATCTGGCAAAGGAAAAGAAAAAGGCTGAGGTTTTTTTAATATGCTTGACAAAAGAAACAGAGACTACGAAGTGAACCTCATGCTCAATGAGTGACAGGATTTCACTTTTAAGTCCCTCGGCAGTAAAGGACTCAAAATCGGAATCAGTGAAGTGCTTGTTGTAATATTCTAATGTTGACCGGAGAACTGAGCTATGGAAAACCCCAGGAAAAAGTAACCTTTGTAAGAATATGGAAGAAATAAGTGGGTAGATCTGATCCTGCAAAAGAGCCTTCAAGTTATTGACAACTTACTCCATGGAAATCACTGTCATCAGAATGCAATTGACAGGCACACATTAGAAGGAGAGGGATAAAAAGGAATCAATAATAATAATTTTAAGCAATTAGAATGAACATATAGCAAAACCAGAATTATTTTCTCCTTTTCAAATCTTCACTGGTATTATGAGACATAGAAACATTCTGTCCTTCTAAACCTTCTTTAAAGAGAAACAATAAAATGCCAAGACATTTTGCCCAACGTGGCTATCATCTATCAGCTCATCACAGACTACATAGGAAGTAAACTCCTAAAGTTAGATAAACCTATCTTGACAGCAAACTACCGAAGAATAATATGAACAAACATACAAAAGCAACAAAAAAAACAAATTCACAGTGACACATGAACTCGTGAGCGAAGTTGAACTGCCTCAACCAAAGTAGCTATCATGAGTCCAATTTAGCATACAAAAAACACGGTAATGAAGAGCAGACTAGCAGTCAAGAAGTATCAGATCACAAGTGGAACAGCAACCAACCTACGGAAATAAATTTCCTAAATAATGCATTATCACACACAAGAATACTACACACAATTTGTTATTCCTTCTTGTGATTCGGTCACTGCACTAAAATTGGATCTAGCGGATGTACAGAAGATTTTATCCAAGAAGATAGGAATTCCTGTCTTGTCCTCTAGAGTGTGTGCACCTACCCTGGTGCACCGTATTAGTATCTGAACGCTTTTAGACATGTATTATCAAATTAAGACACAAAAACAGCAAATAAAGCACCTTTGAAGAAGAAAGAACTGTATGAGAGAGCCAAAGTATGTCATCTGAAGAATGTTCAGATCTTTGAAACAGCTGATCAGCAACAAGGGCTTCCTGCAAAGCATATGAATGTGCCACTGCCCTAACATATGAAGTTGAAATGTTAATGTTATGGTAGAGATGTATATATTACCCTATCAAAATGACTTCTAGTCTGCAAGTCATTATGACTCCACAGATTTAGTAGCAACATGCCAAACTGTACAAATATAGTACCCACATAACAGCTAGTAGTCAAATAAACACTTTTAGACAATTATATAACTTGCATAAAATCTACAAAAGCATTAAATGATGAACAAAGAAACGTGTTGCGTAGCACATGCTCCAAATAGAAAGTAGAGAGCTTATAAACAAGAAAGTGGAATACAATTTAAGAATATGTGAATGTGTGTCAGACTGTCAGGAAAGGCCACTACAGCAAACATCCACTTTTAACCCCTCAATCGTCACATTATTCCATATACTATTTCCATAACATGGAAAATCTGCAGTCCTCAAGTTACAGCCCTTGAAACCATAAGGTGTGAAAGAATAACAAAAACGGTTAAAACAAGCGAACGGTCAAATCCTGCGTCGGCTTAGAAACTTCTCTCGTGTGGAAAAGAGCAAGAATTTAAATTGTCCACTGAACACCAATTCTAAGCACAATAACCACCAAACTTGTATTAAGCTACTTACTCTTTACCAAAAAGCTCCTGCATTAGTAGTCCATCTTCTTTTAATATCCAAACTTTATCTGAAGTAAGTTTGACATCCACGAGTCCACCCTGGAAGGATCCAAGACAGTACAATTGGCAAAAAAAAAACAAAGGTATTGCTTTTAAAAGGTAACAACATTACCTCTTCCAAGGGAATTTTCCCAATTTCAGATTCCAGAGTTAATATCATTTTGTCCTCAACACCCAAATTGAGGCCATGCACAGATATCACTTCAACATCACCATCCTGAGCAATCAGTCAAAAAGAAATAAGAATCTTCAATATTCCAGCATCAATAAATACAATCCTTATGACTGATGGCACTCAAAGATTTGCATATGGCTTCACCAGTTAGTTAAAAGCACTAAGTGGAATGGTGCATAGTGTCTAGTCAACCCTCAGCTCTGCTATATATATTTCAGTGATACAGAGAGCTCCAACATTTTATTTATTGTATCAATAAGCAAGAATCTATGCTACAACTAAAGTAGATAAGACATCATTTGACAAGCAAGAAAGCGGAAATAAATACCCAAAAGATCAATATCTACATCATGAGAAGGTAAAAAAAACTGGAAAAAACATGCCACAAACTCCTAAATGCAACTGAAGTCACAAATTTCATTCATCAATGCTGCAGCTTCCTCAGACACGTTTCAATAGAAAAAAGGATATGTTGAGTAAAGAATCTGCATCATTCTGACCACAAAGGGAATCTTTCCCTAACTTTTATAAGATAAGTATATATCAAATCATGCCTTCAAACTAAAGCATGTGAGGACATGATGTATCACAACCCATTTGAGCGGAAGTAAAAAGACAAGCATGCATACAAAACAAACTAAATCGTATATCTACGTTTTCAACAATACATACCATACTATTTTTATGTAGAACAGCCAACGGAACAATATTCCTTGCATTGTCAGTTTCACCCACCCATAATTTAAGAAACATAGATCCTGACAGCAAAAGTCAAATTCAAATTCAAATTAGCCAAGCCTCCAGAAACAGAACCAAGAACCCACAAAAGAATGAAGAACAACGTAGACCAGGGGATATAGAAGCACGAAATTTCCATGAACGCAAGGAAACAAGACATGACAAAACCCTATTCTACTCGGCCTCATATAATCTAAACATTCCACCAAAAGTTCCAAAAATTCATTCCTACCTCTAGCCTGTAGTGAAGAAGCAACTACCAGGTATCTAGTTTATGCAGCCTCACATTCAAGTACCTAGTGCTGGCAAAGTGAGACCCAACAAACAAGTACAATGTAAATGCAAGAGTAGCAAAATGCTTAAACCTTCCAAGAGACCAAGCTCTACTTCTCCCCATGATTTAACATTATTTCTAGGATTCTTTCTAATGAACAAAATCTTATACTAAATGAAAAAATAATTAATTAATTACTATACTATCTTCCCTTCAATCCAAAAAATAACTATCCACGAATATTATTGACAGTAACCAAAAAATTTCCAACAAGAATTTTGATGGAAGGCTGCAAAATGTTTAGATTGAAACCCACAAGTCCACAAGGCTTTACCACTCCAAGCTAAATGAAATGCAATTTTTAGTGCTTCCCTCATTACGCTATCACAATGGAGAAGGAGAGCAAAGAAATTTATTGAGATGTAGTTCCAGGATAAACAAGAATTGAAGTACCAAATGCATTGCACATCATAACACTGCCAGACTGAGACAGTAAGCTTACCAGCAGCGTTGAAAGAATGAGTAACAAGTTTGTTGTGGTTTGTAAGGTTCCAAATACGGAAGACTCCATCACTGTAAAGCACAAAAATAAGCTTCTTTTGGTGCACAACAGTGACTCGTATATCCTGGACGGCAGCTGTTATCCTGCTCCTGAATTATTTTGAAAAATATTTTATGAAAAGGAGATCATTAAATTATATGGTACGCAATAGGTTAATATTCAATGTTTCTAATGAATTTATAAACAATTCAACGTCAACACTAGAGAACATATATGAAAAGGCTCACACATTTCAACTACTTTCCTCTGATTTTAAGGAATAAACACGGTAGGAAATTTCATTTTAGGGCCACGGCGAGCAATTGTGACTCCACAAAAAAGGAAAGAGAAAAACGGAAGCAGATAGATATTTCCACATTAAAAATTAATAAAACTATTATTTTGAAGAGCTACGGTTAGCAATTACTTTAGTACCTTGATATTATACCCCATAGTCTACCAAAACCAGCATCATCTCGCAGCTCCCACATAAAGCCTACATGTTGGAATTTAAGAAGGCGCATTTTAGAACAATTTTCCATACAAGATTAATATAATACGCAGACATGAGAGTGATACATACTGAAGCAGTATTCAAGTATTTACATTGTGAACTTGCTTCAGTTAATATCTGATTCTGAAAGAAATATGCAAAAGGACAACTAGTTTTACCAGGAGCACTGGAATCAAGTGAGTCAAGCTGAAATGAACACGCGGATCCGTCACTTCTCCCGACTGTGAGACATTCACCACAAGCAGCAGCAGCTGTTATCGCTCCAGATTGAGGATCACTTTGCAAGTTGTACTCAAAAATATCCGTGGAAGCAAAAACGGAGGAAGATGCATAACTATGAACACTTCTGAGTTTCACTACAAAGGCAACCCCATGGACCGTAACTGCATACAGCAAGTAAGGGTTCCCGGAACCAAAATTTCTCTGCAGAAAACAGTGCAGCGATGTAAACTCTCAAGTCTAAAATAAATAAATGCTGAGTAACGGAAATGAAGGGGTTAAAAATAACCCAACCCAACCCAACCTCATCTCTTTGTATGTAAGCGAATGGGAAAAGGGCATCCGGAAACAGAATTCGCAATCCAGTCCGCGGAAATTCTTTGTTGCCAACCATCTCCAACACCTCAAGAACATCTGGCTGACTTTTGCATATTTTCCTGAGATAAAAAATTATCCCAACTTATTTTCAGATGAGTAGCAGATAACAACTGTAAACATGATACTGTTAACATTACTGGAACTACCTAATAATTCGTAGGTGAAATAAAACAGTAAATTTCAAAGTGAAAATTGAAGGGTTTACCAGATGAGGTAATGAGTGGGAGGGTTTCCAATAATGGAACAGGAGCAGCAATCCTCTGTAACACTAGCGGCGGAAACGGAGGCGGAGGCAGAGGCGGAAGAAGATGACGAAATCGACACATTGAGCCACTTGATGGAGTCGCTGCCGGTGACGGGGACCTCCATGCCTGCTAAACGATACTGAGCCGCCATTTTCCGTTGATTTTGCGGTTGAGTTCTTAACTATTGCGGTGTCTAGAGAGCGCGTCCTGGATTCAAACCCGCATAGTGTGAGTAGGTTTCAGTAAGTTCTGACACCAACGGCTAGACGGCCTGGGCGGCGCAAGGCGGAATGTTAGTAGAATTTGTAGGGAGAAACTACGACTGCGTTTTTTTTATTGGAAAATTTTAGTCTCTAACTGTAAGGAAAATATAGAGTAAATATTTTTAATTTTATTAACCCAGAGTAAATAATGGTCCTAATCCTACTACATTGTACTCCAGTTTCCGGTCTCCGGTCTCCAGGGTGCCCAAGATTAATCTAAGGAGTATCTCTGTTGTAATTCATCCTCCTTCTACTTCACTAATATTGACTCACTTACTTTTGACACTGGATTTAAAAAATACTGTATTGAATTAGTGGTGGAGACTGCATTGAAAGAGTGAAAAGTAAATTGAGTGAATGAAAACAATCTAAAATTTGCCAA
Organism: Rubia peregrina; assembly: GCA_032355705.1. Classification (NCBI taxonomy): domain Eukaryota; kingdom Viridiplantae; phylum Streptophyta; class Magnoliopsida; order Gentianales; family Rubiaceae; genus Rubia; species Rubia peregrina. The sequence continues at coordinate 6,319,575 of JAULKK010000008.1, forward strand.
CAGAAGAAGGAACTAGTATTAAAAAATCATTTCAAAAAGGAAAGTGAGTCATTGTTAGTGAACCGAGGGAATATAGACTTCCCTTGTCCCATTGTAATTAGGATAATTTGATTTTTAGAGTTAAAAGCATTGATATTTGAGTTTGTCTCTTAAAAACAGTCTTTTCATAAATTATATAAAGATTAAGATTTAAACTGCAAATTAAAAGAAATTATGATAAAATTTTGGGTTGCATTAATCGGGTTATAAACTTATAATTAATGCAATAAAATTGTAATATTGCAACTAAAACTTGTTACCTTTCTATTATTCTAATTAAACTCCGTCTTTCCATAAACGGTATTTCCCAAAACTTTGCCTTGATATTTTTAGCTACACAAAGTCTTGTTTTAGATCGACTAATCATTAGACGAGTTATTTTATAATAATTGAGTAACTAATTGGATGATTTTATGTTTATTTTCATTTATTGCAACTTGAACAACTTTTAAAATGCATCGCAATGTATAAATAGTTATAATTTGATACTAAAAATTATTTAAACGAGATATTTCATAATTGGTCTAACCGTTAGTCGGTTTAACAAAGACTTTCTCATTTAGCTATGAAGTTCGTCTCTTGAGATACGACATTTCTAGAAGTTATGGAAAGACCAAGGATTCAAGTGCAAATTTATCACAAAAAAAAGAAGAAAATTTTGCAGGTTAAAGCCATTAAAATCCTGATCAAAATTGGGTTATAAGCTATTGGGTAAACTCACACAGTCACACACCTATTTGAGTTTTGGGTTAGAAATATTACAAATTTAGAGTAAAACATGGTAGTATAATTTTATGTTGTACTCTAAATATGCAATGTTTTAATCAAAATTCAAATGTTTCACTCACATTTACAACAAAATATAAAACCCCCTAACTTAATATTATTAAAATTAAACCCTGTATTTCCACGTGTCTATGAAAAAATAATTTTTTCCAAGATTTTATCTTAGTTACGTGTGTTAAAAAAATTAAAATAACAATTTTAAATATATGTTACAACGAATTCAATAATATCATGTTAGTATTATACTTGGTCCTTAAATTGGTTTTTGCAAAAAAAAATAAAATTGGACAACAAAACAACGATAGTGGAACAGAGGAAGTATCTCGAGTTCTATGAAGCAAAACAGGCTAGTTAAGCAAATTACATGCTGGATTAGAATCAAATACATCATAATCCTAATTTCCTCTGCTCAACTATGAAGCCTCTAAATCAAGAAATGTATGATCATTTGGGATCAAAAAATACAGTACCCAAGAACTGGCAACAGAATTTTGCCAATGGAGACATTGAAAGTTCATTTCAACAATCTCAGACTGTTAATTGATGTTCAAATTCTCAAGTTTGTGTTTATAAAAGAATGCATTTGGACTTCATACACAATACATATGATACATGTTGGAGAACAAAACTGATGCCTGTATTTTTCTGGTAGTCTGGACAGCCAGTTCTGACAGTTTCTTCTCCAATCAAGGCCAGTAAGTAAATCTTTCTTCCTATCTTTACTTCACACCACTATTCAAAACTGTCATTTCGGCATCAGAAAAGAAACATCTACAGGTCACAAAATACAGAACAGATGCTGATCACTCGGGATATCTCGGGAGCATCACGGTTATCTAAGGCTTCCAAGGAGCTGGTGGTGGTGGAGGAGTGGGAAACATTGGCGGGACGGCTGAGAACATTGTGTTCTTATCAACCCCCGCGCTTTTCTCCCCCGAGAGAGCAATTAAGGCAGCAACAAGACCAGCATTGCCGGCAAGCGTTGGCTCTGTGTAGTTGTAGTTGGTACGAACGTCATGGAACCCGTCAAACTTGTCTGGGCCGGCAACCATTGCCCCGATGATTGTGTTTGGGTTAGGCTTGGATGAGTCCCTCCATTTCCACCCTCCCTTGCAGTTATACTTGACATTGTTCTTCGGGATTGAAGCTCCTCTGTGGTGGACATGTTTAGGATAACGGTTTCCATAACCGACAAGATAGCTCATCTTTCGGGGATTTTTACCAAGTATGTAATCAACCTGAAAGTTGCAGAGAGTATTATTATTTTTCATCCTCAACCAGTTTTTACGGGGAATACAAAGAGAGGATGATCACAGATGATCTAAAATGAAAGATTATGCGATTAAGAGCCTCTCCTTAGATTGAAATGAGAGCATAATGTACCTGAGTCTCAGCAAATTTCCGTAAAACATCAATGGAGTAGAAATTGGGGCCACAATACCACCCGGGGGTGTCAGCAGCTGCGAGATAGTCGCTGAACAATTTGGCAAGGAAAGCAGCAGTGGCTGCATACTGAAGAGGCTGAGGGTCTCCATGGTTTAATTGAATCAAACCGCCTGCAAGAGAGCAAGATTTCAGACCAAATCCAGATGCTTTAATGAACATGATCTAATGCTTTAATGAACATGAAGAAACCCTTAAGATGCATACCTCTTGTTCTGTTAAATGATGTGAAATATGGTAGGTACGAGCACATCACAATGCTGGTCTGATTATGAAATGTTCTCAGAATTTCTTCATAAGGATACCCGGGGCTCAAAAATAATCTCATGCGGCTCAGAAGCACCTACATGAAAACAGGAGAGATCAATCAGTTCATCAATGTATAAATCAAATGTTGTCACAAGTCAATAACTTAAATCGCGCATCAGTATAGTTGATTGTTGTTAGCAATAACAGAAAAGTTATTTACCGACAACCGTAGCATACACTAAAGACCATACTGTACAAGGTTTTACAACAATCACCGAAGAGAAGAAACAAGAAACACAACAGTTCAAAAACCAAGAACTAGAACCCAATCTCAAAACAGTAGTGATGCTGTTTTCCCCATTACAAACCCCCTTGACACATCTCATCACTTTTTAAACACCAACTACACTGATGCATGCTTCAAGAAGTAAAAATGGACAAAGACAGGAAAAACAGTTTATGAAAGTTGCAACCACAATGTCGTACCTGAGCCCCAGTGAGCTTGTTGTCCCAGTTAAATACACCATAATTAGGACCTCCCCAGAAAGCACCAGCATGTTTAGCAAGACCAGGCGTGGTAGCAAGTGTCAGATAAGTTTGATTTCCTGTGGCGTAATAAAGCCAGGAAGCACCCCAGATGTACTCATCCCAGTACATGGAAGAATTATAGAACTTCTCGGCATCAGCACCAGCACTGTATCTGCCACGCCGCTCTCTGGAAAATTTATAGAGTGTTTTAGCGCCATGGACTAGTTTCGCTGAGTACGCTTTATCATCCTTAAAAACAATGGAAGCTGATGCCAACGAAGCAGCCATCTCAGCAGCAAGGTCTGAGCAAGTACTGCATTCATAGACAGGCCTGGGGTAATTGATATCCTCCGGTCGTGTCCAACAGTAATGATCATTCTCATTTGATCCCTTGGAAGTATCCCCGATTCCAACCTATCCAACAATGAGAGCAAGTTCATTAATAAGTTTGCAAGCAATGCGTAAACATTAAACTAAAGTTCAACCAGCTAATCACACCTTTTCCTACAAAAGCAAATAAACTAAATGAGGAACAAAACAAACCTGTGCTGCTATCCGATCAATGGTATCAGCCGTAGAGTTGAAACACTTGAGAAAGTAATCCGTACCCCACTTAATAATCTCTTTAACATGAGCAAGCTCCCCAGCAGCTTCATACTTGCCACTATATTCAATCACACTCCAACTCAACATGGTCATGGCATACGCTTTAGGGAAATGAAACTTAATCGCATCCCCGGCATCATAGTAACCGCCCACCAGATCTTTGATCACTGGCGAAACATCGGAGGACTTCCCGTCATTCAAACACGAGTTCCCCCTCCAAGACACATTGTTATGCTTAGGCAATTTCCCAGCTGTTGATACAGATAGAAAGAATTAGTAAGTCAAATAAAACAAAAATACAGATACTGACAGATCAATCGGCTGAGATGATTAAGCATAGTATAATCACTGACACCCAAAATCAAAATTTTCTCCATCATCAGTATGGAATGAGCCAAAAACCATCTTCCAATATTAAAATAAATCTAGCGCAAGTACAGACAAGACAACCATCTAGTCAAAACGGCATAAAAAGCAGGACTTGAAGCACGCACACACAACCAATATAGAATGAGGCTACTGATCCACCGACAGAAAATTAAGAACAACTTATTTCGCTAATTCTAAGCAGTACCATAAGATCCCAGAAATTTCAAATCATAAAAGCAAAGAAAAAAGAGACACAATCTACCAAAAAAATCAATTCATTTCAGCAAATTGCAAAATTAATCAGATCCAAAAACCCAACACAGAAATCAAAGAAGGAAGCAAAAGGGACTAAAGAAAGTAACAATCTCTACTCACATCGCTGGGCATTGAAGAACATGAGAGCCTTATGCAGAGCATTAGTGTAATTATCCGGCGGCGGAGGGCGGCGGTGGTGCCTGGGCACGGTCTTAACGATCAAGGTGATAAACCCAGCTAACAATCCGGCGGCAATGATGGATCCGACGGTCCAAATAAAGATCTTCCTGCTGACAATGACGCACCCCAGATCCACATACTTCTTCTTCTTCTGCTCCCCGGGGCCAAGCAGCCAGCTCTGCTGCGTCTCGTCCAGCGGCCGCGACAGCGCCGCCCTGTCGAAATCCTGCAGGTTGCGGCTCCGGTCATCGTCGGTAGCGGAGTCGGTGGCGTGGATCTCCAGCGGCCCTCCCCACGGATCCCGTCCGTACATGCTGGAATTGCAATGAGATTGGAAGATGAAAAGGGTCGAATCAAGAACTGACTGGAAATGAAATGGGACTTTAATGGGATGAAAGGTGCGGATTCCTGTGGGCTGTAATGGAGCTGGATGTTCTACTGTGTGAGTGTGTGTGAAAGTATTATGGAGGGAGGAAATTTGGTGGGTGATGGATGGCGATGGCGATGGCGATGGCGATGGCGATGCCGATGAGTCCACTACTAGACAAAGACAGTCTGTCTAATTTTGTAGAGGGTAAATAAATTAGTTGGGCATATTTTAAATTATTGATGAAGAAATGATGACGATGAAGATGATCTAAAATTTCTTCAATCTTTCTTTCTAGAGAAGGCAGGTGAGTTCGAGTTTTTGTAATTAGAAGCTTGCTTTATATTGCAATGGAATTACTTGACTTGTACTGCAACTTCTTTGATGTTTCTTATACTGGCTCTGGTTTCTTAAGATTATTCTCAAACAAATGACACATTATTTAACAAGAAAAATATAATTAGTGATGGAAATTGTATTGAAAGTATAAAAGGTAAATTGAGTACTCCCTCTGGTCTACAATAATTGGCACCAATCAATTGACACACTTTTTTTAAAAGTAAAATGAGTGGAAGAGATTGTATAGAGAGTGTAAAAAGTAAATTGAGCGGATGAAATTAATCTTAATTTACCAAAAAAAAGAATGTGCCAATATTAAAAGACCAATCATAAAAGGAAATAGTGCCAATATTAAAAAATCGGAGGGAGTAGATGAAAATGTAGAAAATTATTAATTAAGGGTAATAATTTGTGTTTGTATTCATGTTCTGAGTTATATTATATAGAGGTACAAAAACTTATACAAAAAAGGAAATATAATTTAATTACAATTCCAAGAAATATTCACACAATATTGCTTATTCCTTAATATTCATCTTCAAGTTAGAGCATGAGGATCACAAATGTCCAACTTGCCAAGCAGTGAATGAAACTGATTCCGTTCGAGAGCTTTGGTGAACAAGTCCGTAGGTTGATCAATTGTGCAGATATGATGAGTAACAAGAGCACTAGAGTGGATAAGATCACGGACGAAATGACAATCAACCTCTATATATTTCGTACGTTTCATGGAACACTGGATTTGCCACAATGTGAAGAGCAGATTGATTATCACAAAGCAGTCGCATAGGAGCAGGCATAATCTTCTAAACATTTAGGAGGTTGATGATCTCGAACATTGTGTCGTACAGAAGGCAGCTCGGCCGCAGGCTGCACCGGAGATCGAACCGACGAGGTAGGCGACAGAGGAGAAGTAGGCGGAGGAGACACCACCATTGACGGTACTGGCGTATCTTTAGGCTGCGCATGAGGCGAGGTGGGGATGCCGGCAGCGCATGCAACGAGTCTGGGATCGGGCCGATCAGCGGCAAAGCAGGCTAATGATCTGAATAAAGGGTCACCGGCGGCAGTGGGTATTCCGGCGGCGAAGTGTCCGGCGTCGGCGATGGTGGAGTAGTAGATGGCACATCATACACAATATTATGTGAATATTTCGATTCCTTAATAGAAAATAACCTAAACTTTGTCAAAAGAGGAATGAGTCATTTTTAAAAAACCAAAAAAAAGAAAAAGAAAGATAGCCCATGTCAGGAAATTGGAGGGATTACTCTCTATCCCCACACAGACTGAGTTCCACATTTACTGTTTGACAGTCAACAATATCAAATTTTGACTATACATTTAAACAATAATATTAACGTGTGTGATACTGTTAGATTCGTCATGATAAATAGTTTTTAAATATCAACTTTTTATTTACCGTTGCTATACGTAGTTAAATATATTAACGGTCCAACATATTTCTTTAAAATTATGGGGGAAAAATTGTGCAACTTAATTTGAGACGAAGGAAGTGCTACGGAGTAGTGAGACCGGTGGTTGTTGTGGCCGGAAAAACTTTATGTGAATGTTTTGTACGAGGGGAGTTGAGAAACAAGTTGTAAAATTTTACAGTAAAAGGAAGAAAAACAAATATGAAGAGAATGTCTTCAATTACACCGATTAATGGCTAGGTCAATTATAAAAATCAATTTTAATAATTTTTGGGGATGAATTATAATTATATATATACTCGGATTTTGTTTAAAAGGTTTTCATAGTTATAGTTACTTCATTGTAATAAATACAAATAAATATTAAATCACTCTATTAGTTATACTAATTATAAAATAAGTTCATCTAACGGTTAGTCGGTCTAAAATAAGAATTAGAGAAAGATGAATTTAAATGTAATTTTTATTTAATATTTGTCAAATAAGTAAAATTTTCATTTGACCCTCGTATCTACAATTGGCAATTCTGATGGGCCGCTCACGGACGACACATATCCGACCCACTATTAAATTTGTGCGTCACGTGTACGTTTGAGCCTCGAGCACAACCTGAACCCGAACTATCGCGCCTCGATAGTAAGTTGAGAAAAATTATAGAGAAAAGTGCTAAAATGACCCTGAAATTAGGGCGAAAGTTCAAATATGACCCTGCAATCTCATAAGGTGCTAATATAACCCTTGACCACGTTGACCGTTTGGTCAACCTTTTTACTGCCAGAATAAAGTGAAGTTACCATTTTTCTCTTACATTTTAAAAAAGAAAAAACAAAGAAAATTACACTCTTCTCTGATTATGGTAATTTCGTTTTCTTCCCTTCTCTGATTCGCCCCCTTATTGATTCTCTTCTTCTTCCCTTTTTGATTCTCTGATTTGCCGTTGTCAGGAGAACAATTCTCTTCCTTTTCCCACCACCACTCATCGCTCGTGTCCCGGCGTTTGGCTGAGCGACACTGGGGGTTGAGTGACGAAGGTCGTCTTGGGGCTAGGGTCCAGTGGCGGTGGTGCTGCCCAGAAGAGGGGGAGA
>JAULKK010000008.1:6428066-6440426 GCA_032355705.1 Rubia peregrina
CGGCGGGGGAAGGCAGACCGATCGAAAGACTCCGGAGTTTCTCGACGGATATCAAAGATTTTGGATTTGCAAACCGATAGGAAAACACTGCGGGCTACCGGAGAATAGCCCGGTCGAGGTGGCAAAACTATGCGGACTGCTGGAGAAGAGAAACTTGGAACAATGGAGAAAACTCGGAGTAGACGCAGCGGTGAGGAGAAGGTTTGATTCTGGAGTTGCAGACCGATCGAGGTGGAAGTTTGTAGGGTGAAAGTTTGTAGCAGAACGTTGTCATTTTAAGAAATAAGGAAAGTCAGAAGACAAAATTGACCCCAAATCAAACAATCTATATTATATGGTGCTTGGGATTATGTGTATATATAATACAATATAATTTACTATGAAAAATATCAGGGGCAACCAGTGAATAGTACTCTAGCTATGGTTGTTTATCTTATATTTTTTTTATTAAATTGCAGATATTTCTCGGGACGAACATATCGAACCTTGTGAGTGATCTCATTGGAAAAATACTTTATTTTCTTTTGTATTAATTTAACTAAATGAACCAGGCATGTTGAAGGTTTGAGATATTTTGTTATCACACTATCATGGTTTACATATTTATTATAAATATCATTATGCGATTGCTTCTATACTCTATGACTTTGTGATCTTTGTGCTATATATTTTTGCTTACTTGCATGAACGTGATATGATCAATTGTTGGATGTATACTTGATTTCTCGAATCAATCGCTTGCTTGAAATCTATCTTTCTTGAACTTGATATTGGCCAGTTGTGTACGTGATCACTCTAGACCAATTACTTGCTTGAACTTGACATTGGCTGGTTTTGTACTTGATCGAACTGAACCAATTACTTTCTTGTACTCTTGCTTGCTTGATAGGGTGGCCCCCGACCCTGCTTAGCTTCGAAATCAACGAGTCAACAACTGCTAGATCATTAGGTTAGATGTCTAATAAGGTCTTGTTCATACTCTCGAGATGTACCGTGTGCCACACACAATTCTTGCTTGTTTGACGGGTGTGTGTTGTCGATATTGATCCTTGTAATCTCTCTCTCTCTCTCTCCCCCTCTCTCTCTCCCCCTCTATATATATATTGAGATAATACTCGCTTGCAGGTAGTTGGAGTATAATTAGGAATCCAACTATAGCCTCATATAGAGACTTGATGGATTGCTACGTATACTCCCCTCTCTATCCCTTACATGAAATATGTGTTTATTTATCCTTCTTTCTCTGTGTTATATGATAATATAAATTCACTTGGTAAATATTTCTAACCATTGAGACATCACTGAGTATGGGGTCATCCCTTTAAGTAAACTTGTTTTCCCCAAATGTTTGGGAAGAATGTTCGACTCGAGTGATGGAGTCAGAGGCTATATGCACGTCATTGAGTTATAGTTCTTATAAGCTCAAGACTCAGAACAAACAATGTAAAATCCTTAAAGTTTAAAGAGTATATTTTACCTTGTTCTAAAATTTCATACAAATATATTTATACATTTTAATTAACTATTTATCTTTCCCTTTCTACTACTAAGTCCTGGCATGAGCTAGACAGGAACTCGATTACGACCTCCCCAATAAGCAAGGAGGTGAAATCGAGGTGTCACAAATACCTTGCATGAAAATATTACTACTTATATGCTATGTGAAATTTATTGTCAAACAAAGTTTGAGAAAGTTGACTGAAAAGTGTACCAAACAAAGCTGTACATAGGGAGTAGTAAAGATATAAGGAAACTAAAGGGAAGTAGAAACATGAAGAATACAAAGCTTTCCAGACTCATGCAACTCTTAAACAAAATAATAGTTGATCTCAATATGCTTGACCAGCTGTGAGCAACTAGATTCTAAGCTAAAGACATCACACTATTGTTGTCACAAAACATAAGAGACGAGATGGTAAGAGGCAAATCAAACAAATTGGGATATATTAATGTACACAAATCGAAATAGGAGAACAGTGCACTATTGTTGTCACAAAACATAAGAGGCGAGATGGCAAGAGGCAAATCAAACAAATTGGGATATATTAATGTACACAAATCGAAATAGGAGAACGGTGATCCATATTGATTAGTATTATCAAATGGAAAACTCACCTCATAAAATTGGGCATGGAGAGTATTGAGGATGCATCCAGTGGTCGATCCAAACACTAAAAACCCTTTATACAAAGAGATGTAACTAATAAAGACATGTGGAATGCTGCAGGGAGATAGCTTGTCTGCTTAAACAAAATGATAGACATGGCAACCAAATACATGAAAGTTGGAGTATATCGAGGTGCGATTAAATAGTGGAGTATAAGCTGTAACTCCATAAAGTATAGGCGTCGAAAGGTGATTGATAGTGTGAACAGTAATAAACGCATCACCCAGTGAGACAGAGGTATACACGAGTGGGACATATTAAGGCCTATTTCCACAATGTAGCGATGTTCGCGCTCAGTACACCCGCTGTACTCAAGCATATAAGGACATGAAACCTATTGGTGGATACCTTTCGAGGCAAAATGAGTATGAAACGAGAATTAAGGAATCAGTGTCTCCATCACTCTAAAAGACCCGAATATACGAGCAGAGATGTTATTTTCCACAAAAGGCTCAAATTGAAGGTACAGATTAACAAATTCAGATAATTTGTGACGAAAAAGATATTAACAGGTAAATCGCGAGTAATTATCAACAAAAAACATAATAAGCAAAAATATTTTCGAGTAAAACAAGGTAAGGACACCGTCACCCACCCATACACAAATAATAATGAATTAAATCAAACACATGAAAAACACGTTTAAAGTTTTAAAATAAAAAGAAAACAGTTGACCCTTAGACATAACATAGGGGGTACTAGGGGTGTTCAACCGGTTGTTTGTCAGTTAGGCGGTTAATCGGTTTTCATTCCTACCAGTTTATAAAATTTTAGAAGGAATGAAATAACTGAATGATAAGGTTGTCACTTTTACCAGGTTGGTTAGTATCGGATGATGTTTCAGTTATTACCGGTTACCACATATATATATCATTCATTTAAAATTAAAAATATAAATCTATATTAATATTGATTAGTAGTTAAAGCCGCAAAATTTAGAATATAAGTTAAGAAATTTAGGAGTTGGATAATTGTGTTGCATGGGAGTTGAATAATTTTTTAAATTGATATTAAAATTGTACCATGAGTCGCCGCCAATAATTATTAGTTTTGGGCACAATTATTAGCTATGCCATTTTTTGTTTGCATAATTGTTTGCTTTGAGTATTCTTATTATTTAAAAATACATGGGCTAATAATATAGATTTAAAAATAATTTAATTTGGGTTAGGAACTTAAAGTTTTATTGGGTTTGTGATCAAGCCCCAAAGTTTAATTAAGTAATTTTTGGGGCTAAAATTGATTTAATGTATCATAAAATCTCTTACAGGTTATCCTTTTAGACCGATCACCAAATAATAAAATCAAGAATGAAACTGATTACCGACATAACCGGATAACTGTAACCGGTATTAACCAGTTAGCCGAATTGAATTCCAATTCGGTTTTGACTTGATTATTGGTTTTATGTTTGCAATAACCAAGAAACAAATAACACTCCAAATTTGTTCAAAATAGAATTAACACTATAGGACACATGTCCTAGGCAAGCTTGCCATGAGTTAAAAGAAGCCCGACTATGATTATTCTGATTAAAAGAGAAAAGATTCGCTTCACCCTGATCCAGCATATAGAGTCCATTTTCACCGTGACCAGTGATTATAAAATGGACAAAAATATGGAAGAATGAAGGAGGGAAGTACATATCCATCCGACACGGAACTTTGACTATTATCGATTGCAAACGGTTAAACTTCCCAACACTAATGCTTTTCAAACATATGGACTTGAAGAACAAATTATTATTATTTTTGTAATGCAGAATCTCACTTGAGCAGGCAATGGCACCCTAATGGCAATGACATTCATTTCTTGCATCAAGTTGTGGCAGTCATGTGATGTTAAACCAACCAACTTCAACTGTGCCATTGATACGCATGGATTTATGCCACCCGAATAAGCCCCCCTGACACCTTCACACTACTGATGATCTCATAGTACGATTTCTTCTCTAGCTGAGACATGGAATAGCAAGGTGGAAGATAACAATCATCACCACTGGTGACCGGCCCCAACCTTCTCTTAGTTCCCATTTCAACCAAGTCAAGCCGAGCCTTCAACACATCCTTTGTTTTACCAGGGATATTCATTGATGTCTCAACCAAAGAATTTCACACATTATTCTCAATGTGCATTACACCAAGACAATGTTTTAAGTCCAAGTGCTTCCAATAAGGATGGTAGAAAAAATGGAGCATTTCTTCCAATTTCCTTCACTTGCAACTATGGATGGCAATGGGGTGGGTTTTGGCGGAGGTTCACCCCGCATTCTCCCCAATGCGGAAAGTGTGGATGTAGTTGTTGTAGGGGTGGGTCGGGTATGGGTATGGAAATTAATACCTTCCATGAGTAGTAGGTCGGGCATGGATATTAGTTCATACATGCCCCACTATACCCGCTATGTACACAATAATTTATTGTATAGTAAACTATTATTTATCCATAATGCACATGTTTTACCTATAATACTTTCATGTAAATATTATTAAACTTTAATATTACAAAATTTTAATTTTAAAGTGAAATTTAGGTATTTTTTGGAGATATAAATGGGGTGAGTAAAATGGATTTGAAGTGGGTATGTAGACCTAAGTGGGTGATGGGGCGGGGGTGGATTTTAATGTGGTACCCGTCATGAGTGATGGGGAGGGTATGGGTATGAATTTTTTGGTGGGCATGAGTATGAAAGTACCATAATCTGTACCCACCCAACCCCATTGTCATCCTCACTTGCAACTTTACGCTTCTTCTTCCCAAAATTGTGAGGCAATTCCCTTCTTCTTTCATAACCTAAACACCCTATAGTGTGGTAACGGTGCCTCTCTCTTCTCCACTTCCCCATTGAACCACTTTTCCACCGGTCGTCGTGGGTGACCCTCAGGAAGAAACTGCTTGTGGCCTTGATATACAGTTTTACATCCTTGCTTCAATTGAAGAAAAAATATGATGATTGCTTCTCACACACTGGACACGCATAGTGCCTTTTCACCAAGTACCGGGATAAATTCCCATATATGGAAAAATGATTTATTGTACAAAACAACCAGGCTTTCAATGTGAAAAATTCTTCGCCGCTACCATTGTACGTATGGACACCTTCATTGAACAACGTAAAAAATTATCCACTAGAGGAGCAAGGTAAACATATATACTCCCTCCGTCCCACTAAATTGCTTAATTGCTTTTTAGGAGTCAAATTTTGTAAACTTTGACCCATTAATAAAAATTATTCTATAAATAATATAAATATCTTGTGGGATATAGTTTGATCATCTAAACATCTATTTTTTAAATATACATTTTTTATGCAGCATTATTATAGGTAACTAGAGATATAAGTCAAACGTACTCATTGAAAACCGTGAAAAAATAATTAAGCAATTTGTAGTGGGACGGAGGGAGTATATATATATATCATTACTAGACTGCTTAATTAGGCCCTGGAATCATCATAGATAATAACACGTACTTTCGTTTCATTGTCAATCTCGAACGGAGGTTTTATATCACCCACAAAACGGGTCATGAGTTGTTTGTGCTGCTCATATTATTAAATGGATTCATTCCATCGGTAGCGGTAGATAGGCCTAGTCTCAAATGTCTGGGCTCCACACCAAATTTGGTGTACATAGCATCAAGCTTTTTTCCACTGCTCACCGTTTGACGTATGTCTAATCACATCCTCCACCAATCGATCTCTTTTAGCATGCCATTGCAACAACTTTGCATCTTCTTCGCAAGCAAACAACTTCAACCGGGGAATGATAGGGAGACATCATAAAACTTTTGCCAGTGTCTTTTTCTTCGAATTCAACTCAACACCCTTCCAAACTGCAATTTTGCCCCGCTTTAACTTGTACCAAGGCTCACAACAAACCAGACAACCTCCGCTCCCATATACATCATACAATCGTTCAAACAAGTATTTATTTTTTTAATTTCATTTCCATTGGACAAAGAATTCTTTTCGCGGCATACAATCTGTCGAATAAATTATTACCTTCGGGAAGCAATTCCCTTACTAATTCAAGAGTCTCTGTCATGCCTAGCAAATTAGCACTCAAATAACGCTGTCTTCTAGTCATTATGCAAAGTTTCTAGGGCTTCAGGTTTATTATGGAATTCTCTACCAACATCCTCCATCATCTCCTCGAATCCATCATTTACATCTAATTTATGGCTTACAACTTCAACCTTAGCTGTGTCAACCTCCCTGTGCCACACCCAAGAGGTATAACTAGTTTGAAATTCTCGGATGACGAGATGTTCGCGTAATTTCTTCCTACCCAAAGATACATAATTCCTACAGTCCTTACATGTGCAATGTGCTCGGACCACACCATTTTTCGAAGCATGTTCAAAAACTACCACAATAAAATATTTTGCCAAAGGGATGTAATTGGGTGATTTTTTTTTCAAATCTCTACCAATCAATTCAATTCTTCCCATAGTCAATCACCTAAAATAAAAAAGAAATGAGTAAAGTGCTAAAAATAACCCTACCTTTAGGTTGAAAGTGCCAATATAACCCTGCAAAATGAGAAAATGTCAAAATAACCCTAACTTTATGATGTATGTGCCAATCTAACCCTGGGAGTTATTGACTTCAATAATCAACACCGGAATTGGCCGGAAATGATGAATTTACCCCTGGATTAAAAACAAAGAAATAAGAGTCTTTTCCATTTTTATTTTTTAAATTCAAGGGTAAAAGTGTCATGTCCTTAAAATCCAGCCAATTCCAATGTTGCCTATTGGAGTCAATGACTTTCAAGGTTAGATTGACACTAACATCATAAAGTTAGGATTATTTTGACACTTTCTCATTTTGCAGGGTTATATTGACACTTTCAGTCTAAAAGCATGATTAGAAAAGCATTTAACCCAAATGAAATTAACCAACCCATGAGGATGATACAACACAAAACATTGCAATCCACATTCATCAATGCAACTAAAGCATCATAAGCAATTCAATGAACAAAACACTAACTTTAAACATGTGATTTCAAACCAAAATCACCCTTGCTCCACTAAAGTAATATAATTGTAGAAATTTACGGACCTTTTCTAATGCACATTGATTGCTACATTAGTTCTTCATGAAGTCCATAGTACATTTTCTATCACTCAAATGAGTTTTTTAAACTACAATGACCAAAAACGATGGCTTTAATGTCACCTCGACATGTGCCGAATTTGGAACCCCGTTTCTAAAACCCTACCAACAAAACCGATTCAATCACAAAGTCAGAACATGGAAACGAAAAAACACCCGAAATCGTAAGAAATTTCAGCTCTCTGTCAACATACGAACTCCATGTTCTATTCTTATTTTCAAACTCATAAGCTCTAAAAATTAAAGGCTGTTTGACACAACCGTTTCAATTGGAGTCAATTAAACGCGGTTTAATCTAAAATTGTCTTTATTTTTATTCAATCAAAGATGGTTCTTGGATAACGGTCTTATAGATCGAGCCAACCGTCTTCTAAAAAATTAGAGACCCGTATTGGCAAGGTTCCGATTTCATAACCTATTCGGAAAGACGGTTCTTCAGAAAATTAATGAAACCGTTTTTTAATAATGTTTTTAATCAAACACTCTCCACTAGTTACTTGAGTGATGAATATGCTTACTCACTCCCGTTATTCTCAATGTTCTTAACCACAAAAGAGTTGGTTATAAACCTATGAGAGAACGTTAACGACCAAAAATAGCATGTTGTCGCTTCACCACTAATCACCTGTTTAAAATCTGTGTGTCCATACCCGTAATGGGTTCTGTTCTGTCCCGTAGGAAAAAAACACTCTCCCCGGATTGTGGAAGTACATTTTTCATAACAATTTTCTCTACCCTTCTCTAATAATAATCTTCTTTATTCATAAATTAAAAAATTAACAAAAAATCGTAAAATAACGTGTAGGCTGTTTTAAGGTAATAAATTCATTTTCTAATGGGGACTTTTCCTTTTCTTCTTCCTAACATCATGGAGCACCAAACATTTGTTATTCACCTTTCTCTCCCATTTCATTTATCAACCGATGACTTGAAAACAATATTGTTTGTGTCATTGAACCATATTGATCTTTAAGAATGGCTTCATCCAAGGCACCCATATGCATGTGGTTTTTCGCGACGACGATGATGATGGCGATGTCGACATATGGTGTGAGCATTGGTGTGAATTGGGGAACTCAGGCAGCACGAATCCTGCATCCATCAAGTGTGGTTCAGTTGCTGAAAGACAACAACATTTCGAGGATAAAACTGTTCGATTCCGATCCTTGGGCTGTCAAGTTCTTTGCTTGGAGTGGGATTGAGGTCATGTTGGGCATCCCTAATGATCAGCTCCAGAAGCTCAATGACTATGATAATGCCAAAGATTGGGTCAAGAAAAATGTTTCCACTCATTTGTACAATGGTGGTGTTAATATCAAGTCAGTAATTTTCTCTCACTTTCATTCATCTATATAAATAAAACGATAACATTTATCAATTCGGATATGGTATCCCTGGGATACTATACTTACCCTATCCCCACTAATGAATCATTCATAGTATTGAATAGTTATCCATCATCCACCAGCTAATTTAGAGAGGTATTTTAGGAATGCATTTTACGTAAACATGACTTTGGCATGTTATACTTACCGTATCCATGGGGTACTGTATAATTTACGAATATGTATAATGTTACATGTCTGTCTGCATGGAATCGGTAAATTATTGAAGTTTTGTGTGTGCAGATATGTTGCTGTAGCCAATGAGCCATTTCTGAAGAGTTACAATGGTTCATTCTTCAAAACTACCTTTCCAGCTTTGAAGAACATCCAAAAGGCCCTTAATGAAGCAGGATTAGGAGACAAAATCAAAGCAACCATCCCTCAAAACGCAGACGTCTACGACACCGGCTCACAAGGTCCGTCGGCAGGGCAGTTTCGCGCCGACATCAGAAGCATGATGGCCGACATCGTCCGTTTTCTTCAGGACAACAATGCACCATTCCTCGTCAACATCTACCCATTCCTCAGCCTCTACGAAAACCCTAATTTCCCCGTCGAATTTGCCTTCTTCGACGGCAGAGCGACGCCTGTCCAGGACAACAACATCCAGTACACGAACATGTTCGACGCCAACCTGGATTCCCTCGTCTGGTCCTTAAAGAAAGCCGGTGCTCCGAAGGTGAAAATCGTGGTCGGAGAAATCGGGTGGCCAACCGACGCAAACATAAACGCAAACAACAAGATGGCTCAGAGATTCTACAATGGATTCCTGAAGAAAATGGCTACCAAGAAAGGCACGCCAATGCACCCTGACGACATTCTAGTGTATCTCTTCAGCTTAACCGATGAGAACCAGAAGAGCATTGCTCCGGGGAACTTCGAGCGCCACTGGGGGATCTTCGGGTACGACGGAAAACCCAAGTTCCCAGTGGATTTCACCGGTGCGGGGCAGGAGAAGATGCCGGTGGCGGCGAAGAACGTGCAGTACCAGCCGAGGCAATGGTGCGTCCTGGATTCCCAAAACACGAACAGCTCCGGTGAACTCAAGGCTTCCGTCGGTTTTGCGTGCTCGGAATCCGACTGCACCAGCCTCGGCTATGGTGGATCTTGCGGAAACCTGAAATCTGCGAGGGATAATGCGTCTTATGCATTCAACATGTATTTCCAGATGAACGATCAGGATGTTAGGGCTTGCGATTTTCAGGGTTTGGCCAAGATTGTTAAGGAAGATCCTTCTACATCACAATGCCTGTTTCCGGTAGCTATAGAAACTGCAGCAGCTTCTGGGATCCGTTCTAGTAGATTGTTAGTGGCATTTCTTGTATCTGTTGTAACCCTATTGTTCTAAGATCGATCGATGTGAATCTCATGTTTAAAGTATGTACGTATCTTATGATGATCAGCATTAGCTGAATCTGATGATGCTTTGTCCATGGAAGTGAATTTGAAGCATGGATTAATAACCTGATCAAACTATATAAAGCTGTGCGAAAACAAAAGTATCTTTGGTGGATTCCAGAAAATTAATAGAGTTAAGTGCTAAAATGACATTGAATTTTGGCTGAAAGTGCCAATATAACCTGCAATTTCACAAAAGATCAATATAACTTTTGACTCCACTGACTTTTTAGTCAACTTTTATTTGGCCGTATTCTGGTGAAAATAATATTTTACCCTAAACTTTAAAAAATGAAAAAGAAGAAAAACATCTCCTCCGTACGAATACCAGAAGTTTGTGTGGGATTTTGAGGTACCAGATCAATTTCCTAAACTTGACCATCCCCTGAGGAGTCTGACTTTGTTGTGGCCATAATTCCTTTAAGATCAAGTGATGGGTTTTTTAACTGTGTATTTTCCATCATTATTTGGACTCCAGATCGGCTTGTCATGAATGATGGAATTCTCATCCATGTGTATTGCCATAACACTTGGTATTGTATCGTGTGGAAATATAGACTGTATCAGAGGTAACCTCCACTGATTTTGATTTGTGATTGGATCCACAACCTTGAGATTTGTATGCATTCCAACAATCGAATTATCCGACAGAGGATTGTGCTTGTTAGGGATCCACTGATCCATAACTCTTCTATTCTTGCCATTAGTAATATGTCATGCTAGATTATCTTTGATCACTTATGTTGCCCTAAATATAGATTTCCATCCCCAAGAATTAAAATTTCTTGAATTCATAGTTAGGGAATCTCTATTTTTCGTGTATTTTTCCCTGTACACTTTTTCTAACAATTAATTGTTGCTTGATATTATAGATCATGCATGTTTTCCTAAAAAGGAATTTATTAATGACTTCCATTGAACGGAGACCCAAACCGCTTTCTTCTTTTGATCTGCATACTTTCCTCCATGCTTTCTAATGCACTTTTCTTTCTCCAGATTCTCCACCCCATGTGAATTTTGCTATCATTTTGTCTAACTTTGTAAGGATGGAATTAGGAATTCCAAGTATGCCAAGAGGATAAATAGCCACTGAAGACAAGACATGTTTTACCAATGTAATTCTCCCAATTAGAGAGAGCAGTTTTGTTTTCCAAGAAGAAAATATTTGGCTAAAACTCAAAATGAGATCTTTGAAAACTTGAGTCCTTGGAGCCTGGAGACTGATATCCATTCCTAGATATTTTCCTCCTAATCCACTGTCATGAGTGTTCAAAAAATATCTTGTATATTGCATCAAGCTATCAGAGGTGTTCGGACTGAACATGATAGCACACTTTTAAAAAATTCAACCTTTGTCCCAAATATCTTGCAAATAAGTCGATTGTTTTTACAATTTCATCCACCGCCTTTCATCCATCACCTTTGTGTCTGCATAAATAAGATGACTGATCGTTGGGCCTCATCAAGATAATTTACACTTATTCTTTGAAATCAAGATTCTGTTTGGAACATATTAAACGATTATGTTGACATCAAGATGTAAGAATTTTAATTGTAAAATTCAATTAATATACATATAATAATAATATCGTGTGAGATATTAAATTAATTCCTCTTGTTTTTCATTCTAAATATTAATTTCTTATTTTCTTATTTATACATAAATAGATAAGAGTCTGTCTTTTGAAAGACGATTTTTCCATAAGTTATGAAAAAATCAACAGAGAAGGGCTGAAAAATTCACGGGTCCACAGCAAATCTGTGATGAATTCGGGTTATAAGATATTTGGGTAAACTCACACGCCTATTTAAGGTAAGAGCTTAGCTTTCTTTCCTTTTCCCCAAACCTTCCCATCAGCTCAAACAAAAATCCCCAAATATAGCTCTGCAATCTTTGATCTGGTGTTTTGAATTCCTCAAATCCATATTGGCCGACGTCACGGAGATCGTTGGCTACCGTCGCAGATCAAGCACTCCATTCTTGTAATAGATTGCAAAAGAATAAACTCTGGGGGAGATGAAGAACTTGTAAGTTTCATTATAAACTGAGATAATATTTTGTTTCCTGTTTGATTTTGTGTTCGTGATTTCAATTTGAAATTGCAATAGAATCTTAAAGTGTCATTACTTTGATTGAATCTTACTATTTAGATCTCTTAATTGAAAGAAGCAAAGAACATATTGATGTTACTGCTAATATACATTCTAAAGGTATAAACTCAGAAAAATTCATCTCCATTTTGATTAAATATTAAATTTACTAAAATTTGAACGTTTTACACTAACAATGG
>JAULKK010000008.1:6529428-6543457 GCA_032355705.1 Rubia peregrina
AAATCGGGCATGGTTACAGCCGCAGAAGAAATCTTTCTTGCGCAATGCTCAGAGGATCGAGATCAAACCACGTGGAACGCTATGATTTCAGGGTACACACGGAATGGTTTAATCAATCAATCATTTTACACCTTTGAACAAATGCTTGAGCAGAATGTGACTCCCAGCGCTGTTTCATTGGCATCCATCCTCCCAGCATGCAGTCAGTCGGGTACTGTAACTGTAGGCAAGGCGATCCATTGCTTCATGGTTCGAAAACACTTGGACCGTAACGTCTTCTTAAGCTCTGCCTTGGTTGATATGTACTCAAAATCAGGTTCTATATCTTACGCAGAAAAGGTTTTCCGAAATTCCCCTGAGATTAATTCCGTGACATATACTAACATGATATTTGGATATGGTCAAAATGGAATGGGTGAGAAGGCTGTCATGCTTTTCAATTCCATGAAGGAATTTGGATTTGGACCAGATAGGGTAACCTTTGTAGCAGCTCTATCTGCGTGTAGTTACTCTGGATTGGTCGATGAAGGTCTTCAAATTTTCGAGTCAATGACGAGAGATTATGGGCTACAACCTTCTTACGAGCACTACGCTTGTGTAGTTGACATGCTAGGAAGAGTTGGCAGAGTGGAAGAAGCATACATGTTTGCTAAACAAGTGGGCGATGAATGTGATGTCTCGGGTGTTTGGGGTTCAATTCTCGCTGCTTGTAAAGTTCACAGACACTTTGAGTTGGGAAAAGTTGTAGCTAGTAAGTTACTTAGCTTGGCAGGAGAAGCTGAAGTAACGGGCTATCAAGTCCTTCTTTCAAACATTTATGCAGCTGAAGGAAACTGGGAATCTGTGATCAAACTAAGACGAGGGATGAGGACAAAGTCTGCGACGAAGGATGTTGGATGCAGTTGGATTGATATCGTTGGTCATATACATTGTTTTTTATCCGAGGATAGAGAATTCGCAATGTCGAGTAGAATATATGAAATCTTGGAGCAATTGACCAGCAATATGAAGGATGCTGGTTATCGGCCGTTGCTGGGGCAGCAAGCAGTCCAGAGTTTAGAGCTTGGAGCTTGAGGAGTAGAAGCTTTAATGTATTCTAAGACCTCTCTTCAATGTAAGTCATCTGAACGTTCACTTGGCTCGGCCGGAGGAGCTGAAATCACAGGTATTCAAGTGCTACTGTCACAGATCTATGCTATCGGAGAAAATGTGGAATCTGTGACTAGTGTGAGATGACGAACGCGTCCCAAAAAGGAGGTTGGCTGCACCGGAACTGGTATTGTCAGTTGTCTGCATCATCTTACAGTGGAGGAGAAAGAACGTACGAGGATTGGCAAGCCCGGTATTTTGGATTTAGAAGAAATGACGGATGGTCGGTCGGAAAAGGTTTTTTTTTAAAGCAAATAGTTGGACCCTTCTCATTAATAAATAGAAATGGTTTATAATGTTGGTGATAAACTAGGACTACTGCTAGTCTATCTTCTATTACAATTGATGCACTCAACTATTGAAAAACTATAACTAAAATGAGAAAAAATATATCTATTACAAAGTGGGATGAGTGAACTCTCACATGGATGACGCACACAGTTTTGAGTGGGGTGGCCTCCCACTTGAGCTCCACACCGACATGGTGTATTGGAACTTGCTCCACGCCAACCTGACGTATAGAGACTGAAAGAGCAAAATTTATTAGGGGGAGAACCTCTCCGAGTTGTGTCTGGTCAGTCGAACACAACGCCCTGATTGCCTTAGTGGCTCACTATATTACTACTGAGCAGAAAACAGGGTAAAAACGCACCAGATCCGGGAGACCGGCGACAAAACAACACAAACTAAAGTAGGAAATATACACCAGCATAATTCCATTTCAGCACAAATGGTGACCCGGTTCAAGCTTTACCGATCTGAACCCGCCATGTCACCACAGAATAAAAATTACCAGATTTACCATTTTGATTATCGTTTGCACTAGGCGAGGTCGTGCGTCTCCTCCGTCGATGTACTCCACCTCCTGCGGCTATGCTCCACTACCCGTTCCCCCCACACCCCCACCCCCCCCCCCACCCCACGGCCGAGCGCCGCCATCACTGTACGTGCGCCTCTCTGAAGAGAAAATCCGCCAACTTCGTGTTAAAGACATCGTCTTCTTTGTGCAGCAACGAACGACCGCCGCCTTCTTTTCCTTGAAAGCGAGCAAGCTCTGATGCCTGGTCAATATTTGCCGAGAAGTGCTGGGCTTCTTCTTCATCACCGACTATGGTTGTTCTCCGACTTTTGATGTGGTGAAACTTCTTTCACCGACCGATTTCAACTCTAAATATAGAAACTACAACTAGGACAGAAAATAACGCTACAGCTAGGGTTGGGGGGCCCACCGGACCTCCGGATCTGGTGGCGGAGGCAGCCCCCAAGGCTGTAATTTTTTTTGGCTTCTTGGGACGATGAGTTTTGGAAAGAGAGGATAAGCTTCGTAAATACAACGCGTCATGTTAAACATTTGAATGAATTCCTAGAACAATTTGGATATACACAAAAAATGTAGAAGATTTCAGGGATGGTGCCCTGCCTATACACAAAATTATGGATATGGATAGGTTAGAAATTATTTTGCAAAATGGCTTTTAGATTGTAATTAATGAAAAATTGAGTACTCATTAAAAAACTAATTTTATTCTATTTGATATTTTCTTTTTTCTTAATGACGGGTTCTCTTCTTCATTTACTTTCGCTATGTTTCTCTCATTCCCCACCCTTCTCACCTTTTCTCCACCTTTTCTCCGTCGCTTCTTCTATTCTTTGCTAGTGTGTTTTCCTTTTGATTCTGCGCTCGTATTTCGGCATAGCCATCCATTATTTCCGTTGGCCATTGCAGCGTTTGAGGTAAGTTTTCTGGCTTCGACTCGATTCTAGGGTTTATTTTTCATTGTATTATTGCTTAGTTTTCCTTCAAGACTTCGATCTTCTTTTCGATTGATTTTCTTTTCTATTTGTGGTAGGTTATGGTTTAGTCTAAACAAATTCCTGGCCGAGATGTTGATGCTACTGGCGGCGATGATAAAAACAGGCTTAAGAAACTGGTTTTGGCTATGCAAGCTGAGAAATTAT
Organism: Rubia peregrina; assembly: GCA_032355705.1. NCBI lineage: Eukaryota > Viridiplantae > Streptophyta > Magnoliopsida > Gentianales > Rubiaceae > Rubia > Rubia peregrina. The sequence continues at coordinate 6,532,537 of JAULKK010000008.1, forward strand.
CGTAACCTTCAAGTTCACCTCGTATCGAACCTTCTCCAGCCATTTCTGCTTGTTTCGTTATCGTTTGTTGTAGTTTTGCCTTTGTTCATTGCTTCAAATGGTATATTGTGTTTTTTTGTACTTCATTTTGAATTTTTTTGTGCTTACATGTTTCACGAGTTGCTATGTGCAATTTTACGTCTTACAGTTGTTGACTTTTTGGTTACTTATTGTTTTTTGTTAACTTTAATTAGTAACTGAATTTTCTAGTAAGTTTATGTATACGTTACCTTAAATGATGTATTTAAGTTTGAGTATGATTGATAGTAGGTATTTGTTTACTTAGAAGTTGCACATATTAGTATAAAGTGTGTACTAGTTAGTTATACCGTGCTTGAGTTTTAAAATATATTAGTTCTTGAGTTATATTTTAAATTAGTTACATTGTGCATTAGTTTTGTAAAAAAATTCATATGTTAGTTTAAATGGTGAATATGTTATTAATCTTTGTATGATTTTAGCTTTGATAATATGTATTTTTTTTCTTAGAAGTGGCATATATCAGCCTACTGTTTGTATTAGTTAGTTATACCGTGCTGAATTTTAGAATATATTAGTTCTTGATTGTTTTTAATTTTTTAGTTATGTTGTGCATTAGTTTTGTAAAGTTATGCATATTTTAGTTTAAATGGGAATAAGATGTTAATCTCTGTATGATTTGATTTTCATAGTATGTATTTGTTTACTTAGAAAATGCATTTGTTAGTCTACTGTGTGTATCAATTAGTTTACTGTATTTTGACTGTTCCATATGTTCTTTTTATTTCTACGCTAAGTTATACCCTTTGTATGACCTTTCATGTGCTAATATGTATTTGTTTAGTTAAATGTTGCACATGTTAGTCTTCTGTACATATTATTTTGTTATACTGTTCATAACATATAAGTTTATTCATTTTTCCAGGTGCTCCTGAAGAAGATAAAACTGTTGTTGTCAATAAGGAACCAGATAATGTTGAAGGTGATTTTAATTTTTTCTTTATTAATTTTAATCAATTTTAGTCCTCGTTTTCTTATATAGTGGTGCATTTTTTTTATCTGAACGGGTAATGTTTCATAGGAAATAAACCACTTGTAAGGAAATGGCGCACTAAGGATATGCAGAAAGAAACTACTTTTGGGAACGGGCTTAAGAAGGTTCAGCAATCATATATTGATGGAGGTGATTTGTTTAATGTATGCTGTTATTTAATTGTTAACTATATGAATTTATGCTCATTATGCTTTTCTTTTCCTTCCGGGTTGTCTTGATTTGTGCTTATATTGTTAGTGTTTTTATGTACCGCATAGTTGCTAAATTGGCACGTCGATCGGCGTAGTAAAAGCTCTTAAAAATATGGAGGTTCCTCGTTTTTGTTCCTAAGGGGCAAAGGAAAAAAAAATTAAAAGTTATGGTATACAAGTTTAAGGATGGTGATGGAAGATTATGATATGAATCTCCTTATGAAAATTCTGTTAGCGGAATGTTTAGAAGCACTCTTCAACGGGGTGGATTGAAGCACCTTATTTTTATGAAGAAGACACACTCGAATTCTTGCTAATGAACATAACTTGAAAACTTCAGTGACACAAGGCCAAACCATAGTCCAAGAACTACTTGCACGTTTAACACAAAGAACCACGAGTTCTAAGCACTAAATCAAAAACTAAACCTAATGGTTTAAAAGCTTGACCAAGAAACAGGTTTAAACCCAAAATATGATGAATCTAATTGATAAAAATGTATAAAAACGTGAAGACCATCCTTTATGTACAGTGGATAGGTTTGGTCATCTGAAGACATGTTTTGGTAAATTCTAACAGAAAGTGGAATGACTTATAGCGGCCTTTAGAAGTTAAAACCATATCAAACTAAACTACCTTATTTAGACCTAATCATGGCCGGATTCATGAGCTAAATCCTAGCCAAATTAAACCTTATCCTATTTTACCAAATCTTATCTAATCTTATCAATTCTAATCAAAGCTAATCTTACCAAATCTAATCTTACCAAATCTAATAAGATTTAAGTCAATCTTTTAAGTCCTAAATGCAACCATGAATCATCTCGAATTGGGAAAACATGGTAGAAATATTCATGGCCAAAAATACCATAAAACCTAAATTTAAAATGCTATAAATTGTTGTTAAACCACCCCAAAGGTCCAGCCGGTTCTTTTAAGACGATTCCTTTGTCTTCATCTTCATTACTTTAATCCTTAGAAATAATAGTGACATTCAACCAACAATTCCCCCTTGTAATCTTTAAATCTTTATTATGAATCTTCTTTTATAAATTCATTCAAGGCTGTATCTCTAAGTTTCTTCCTCCACTTAGTCATCAGACCTGTTAAATCACTTAGAGGATCTCTAACATGATCTTTGATGTTTAATCAAGCCTTGGCATATCTTCATCCATGGAGTTAGCTTTGATATATGTATCATTCCCTCTGTGGTCGAAAGGTTTCATCCTTGAAACTGAATCATCCTTAAAAGTATGTGGAGATGAATCAACAACATTGAAAGTAGCACTAACACCATAGTGTCGAGGAAAATCAATCTTGTAAGAATTGTCATTCACACGTTCAAGGACTTGAAAAAGGCCATCACCACGTGGACTCAACTTATATTTCCAAGCAATAGGAAACCTCTCTTTGCGAAGATGTAACCAACCAAGTCACCTGGTTCAAACCTCATTACTTTTCGGCCATGGTTTGCCCTCTCCGCATTCTAAGAATTTGTCCTTCATATCCATAGCTTAACCTTCTCGAGCAGTTGCTTCACGAAATCAACCTTCTTCTCTCCATCAAGTTCCTAATATGTTTGAAATTTAAAGGAATAAGATCAAGTGGAGTAATAGGTAGGAAACCGTAAACAATTTCAAGTTGAGGTAAATGAGTAGCATGATGAATAGTTAGATAATAAGAAAACTCTGATATCGGAATGCAAGCTTCCAATTCTTCAAGTTCGTTTGAGCTAAGGCACGAAGAAGTGTGCCCAATGTACTGTTGGTGACCTTCGTTTTCCCATCGGTTTGTGGATTTGCTGTTGAAAACACCAACTTCGCACCAAACTTCCTCCATAATATATTCCAAAAGTAGGATAATAACTTAACGTCATGATCATACACTATAATCACATGTATTACATGTCAACGAACAACCTCTTTAAGAAACAAGTCTGGCACATACTTTGCATAACTGGGTTTCCTACAAGGAATGAAGTGTGCCATTTTTTGAAAATGATCAACCACAAAAAAGATATAATCGTTACCTGATTGAGATCGTGGAAAACCAAGGACAAAGTCCATGGAGATATCAACCCACAGAGGTGTAGGAGCGGACAAGGGCGTGTAAAGTTCATGAGGCTTAGTAGCCGACTTAATCTTCAAGCATTCAATACAAATCCTGAAAATCCAATCAATAGAAAGTGCCATATTGGGCCAAAAGAAGCGTTCAAGCAAAAAATTATACGTTTTAAGTGCACAAAAATGACCTTCAGTCCTCCTAGAATGATCTTCCCTAACAAGTAATTCACGCATAGAACATTGAGGAGCACATATTTTATTATCACAAAAAAAGAATCCATCATTCACTTGATGATACAATCAGTAACTGGTACTTAGATTCTGGTGTGAAAAATTATATGGTTTCCACTTTCTATAGCCTGGACAGTGTTGTCCCCTACACTAGTAACCGTTTTGTCACTGTTATTAATGGTCGTTCTATTCCTATTACTCATGTTGGGTATCGCTAGTTTTCTCGCAATATATTTTATCTAATGTATTGGTGTTCCTTGATGTTACGAAAAACCATCTTTCCCTTGGTAAACTAACGAAGGATTTGAATGAAGCATTTTCTTCTCATGAAATTTTGTTTGTGATTCAGAACTGGTCCACAAAAAAGGTCGTGGGCCAAGGTCGATATGACGGTCTCCTTAATGTGCTTGAGAGAAGTTGTGCTACTTTTTTTCTTATGTTCATGCTAGTAAACATACGCTTCTTTTGATACTTGTCATGCTAGACTAGGTCATACTTCTCTTTCAGTTATTTCATTGTTAAAGAAACTGAATCTTGTTGAGGTTGTTTCTTTACTGCCTAAACCTGCTCTTTGTTCGCCTTCTGAATTGGCAAAAGGTAAAAGGCTTTCTTTTGTGGAAAATCCTAGACGAGCACAGGTTGCCCTTAATTTGGTGCATTGTGATTTGTGGGGCCCTGCTTCAGTTTCATATCCCTTCATTTGGCCATTTCCTTCCCACAAACTGGCCCTTCATAGTACTCCATGCATTTTCATGGGCTACAATGCTCAATATAAGGGGGGTTTTCTCTTTACATCGAGTCTCCAAAAAGGTTTATCTCACTTGCCATGCCCGTTTCGATGAGACTTCTTTTCCATTAGCTGATGACACTGCACCTACTGCTCTAGAATCTCTGGATGTTTTGACATTTATAGATCCTGACTTGGACATTTTGCCTATCCTCTTTGCGGATCCTTTGTCACCTACTCAAGATCCTCATTCTGATACATTAGTCACATCACCATCTGCTAGTTTTTCTACACTAGCCTCTCCATTGTTTCCTTCTGATGGCTCTTTTACGCCATCCCCAACTGTCGACTCACTGCCTCATCCACTGACTGAGAGCCATCGCATAATCATCCATTCCCGGACAAGCTATCGCACAACAAAATAGTACATGGACTATGTGTTGACAGGGTTTCTTGCGGAATTACTAGCACATACTGAACCTTAGAGATTTCGTTTTGCTCTTAAGGATCCTCATTAGGTTGTTGTTATGGATGAAAAAATTGGCACTCTTCCCAAAAAACACACTTGGGATCTTTTTCCATTCTCTACTGGTGTCAACATTGTTGGTTCCAAATGGGTTTATCGCCTCAAGCATCGCCAGGACAGAATTTTTGATTGGTACAAGGCTTGAATGGTTGCGCAGGGATATTCTCAGTAACCAGGCTCCAACTTCACTCACATTTTCGGTCATATTGTCAAGGCCTCCAAAGTTAGAATCATCTTGTCCCTGGCTACTACTTTTTCTTGGCCCCTTCATCAGTTAGGTTTTAAGAATGCAATTATCGACGGTCTTCTTAATGTGTCGATGTATATGGAACAACTGGCTTGTTAAACTAATCCCGTTCATCCTGACTATGATTGTTGTCTCCGTAAGGCCATATATGGTCTCAAATAAGCTCCTCGGGCTTGGTTTATGTGGTTTAGCTCCTACCTACTTCGTGTGGAATTTTTGTGTAGTTCTACCGACACATCACTCTTTGTGTTTTGTCAGGGATAAAAGATTCTATATCTATTGGTGTATGTGGATAACATCATTCATACCAAAAATGATCCCCTTCTCATTCGTTAGTTCAGCACTCGCACTGATCGTGAGTTCGCTATTAAGAATCTTGATGCTCTTCACTATTTCTTGGGATTGGACGTTTTCCATTCCTCATTTGGACATTTTCTAAGACAGGCTAAGTATGCATGGAGTTACTTCAACATGCAAGTATGACAGATGTTGCTCCCATCTCCACTTTTTTTGTTCCTATCTACCAGCTTCACAGTTCCTTAGGTTCTTAGTTTTCGTACCCTAAGCTCTATCGCTTAATAGTTAGTGCCTTAAAGTGGTTGAACATCACTCGCCCAGCTCTCTCACATGCGGTCAACTATTTTAGCCAGTTCCTCTAGTTACCTCGTGACAATCACTGTCACGTCACTCGCATTCTTTATCATGTACGTGGCATGCTGATTGAGTTCGTTGCCTCGAGACTCGTCGATCTACCTATGGTTAGGCCATCTCTTCTAGGGGTAATCTTGTCTATTGAAGTGCCAAGAAGCAATCTACGATATGTCGAACCAATTATGAGTCTAGGTACCATGCTTTGGCGAACACTGTGGCTGAACCTGTTTAGGTGTGCAATCTACTTAAGGAACTACAGGCTCCTCTCTCGTTATCTACTTTGCGACAACAACACTTCCATATACCTCACTCAAAATCTGGTTGCTGACAAGAGGGCCAAGCATATAGACATCAACTATCACTTTGTTTGTAAACTTGTTGCCTCTACCAAGCTTTATGTTTTCCATGTTCCATCCTCAATGCAGGTTGCAGATATTTTTACTAATAGTCTTTGTCATAATATTTTTTATTTGTTTCATTCCAAGCTTTGTGTGTCCTATAGTCCCACGCTTAGCTTGAGCGAGGGTGGTAGATTAGATATAATCATATCTTGATTAATCTTTGATTGATGATGTACATATATAGAACAGTCTAGGTACAATGTAATTAACCCACTGTATTCTATTTATTTTTAATACAACAGACACGCTAGATATGGTGAATTACCTACTTTCAAATACAAGGAGTCGAGGATAGGGATATTTAAAAATACAACCATGCTTCTCTAAAATTTTAAAATTTTCTTTTAAAAAATGTCCGAGAGATGGGATTTTTAGGGTTACTAACCCTTCATATCTAGTATCTACTACTACTTTCTCTGTCCCATAAATATTGGTTTATTTTTTGTTTCCAGGTCAAACTTGGTAAACATTGACCCTAAATGTAATATAATATATTTATAATAATAATATCATGTGGGATATTGTTAGATTCATCTTAACATTTATTTTCCAAATATAAAAAAATATGTAAAATTGTTATGTGTAGGTAGAGATATTGACGGTCAAACATGATCATTGAAGACCGTGAAAAAGTAAATTTGTAGGCCGATATTTATAGGATTGATGGAGTATGTATTAAAAGTGAGAATCGTTTATGAATAGTATATCTTAGCCGTAGGTAATTCACAATTTTTTCATTTTCTCCTTCTTCGGCTTCCTCCAACATATAGCCACTGTATGAATCTTCTCATTCTCTCTATATTTCACTCGTCCTTTACTTCCACTGACCTTCTGTTATTGATGTGCTTTGGGGTTGAAGGTATTGATGTTATTCCCTTTAAATGATGGTTGTCATTTCAGTTTGTGACTTGCCAAAGGTACTTTGATCGTGCAATGAATTTTCCAGATTGGATCCAAGGTAACTGCACTGATTCTTAAGTTAGAATTGTGTGTTTACGTAAAATCCTTCTAATTACTGATGTTACTTACGTTAATTCTTTAAGCCTTCATCTATTTATAGACTTCTTCATCCTACCTTATTAAGGTGTTTGTTGATATGTATGTCATGTTGATTATGGCCATCATGGTAGTTGTTATGGGTAACATTCTTTCTATCATGGGCTGAGTGGTGGTAGTTTGTGTGGCATTGTTTGGTCTACGCTTAGTACATGAAGCAATCTTGTCAACCGGTGTTTTCTTCTCATTTATGCAGACACTTCGCTGACCTCGCTTGATCGTACTTTGTATGGGTTGGGCCTAAAGTTTGGTTCATACTATATATATACTATAATTAGCTCCCCTAACCACGAAATGTTAAGGGGTATAAATGTAAGTGTTGTGGTACGATACAGTGGACAATCTTATCATTTTAGTTATGTATTAAAATGAAGTGATCATAAGAGGTGTTCACCGTTTCACGGGGGAATTTAACGTGATTTCCCAAGAGCTTCGTGGGTAATTGTGACAGTCTTGACATTATTGGCTTACGTGTTCATTGGTAGGTAGGTTATCAAATAATTTTCCATTTAAGTATAGTAATCATTATGGTAGGCTTCATTTTTGAAATCAGTATGGCTTGGAGACCTTAGGTCCAAGGTTGCGGGAGCTGGAGGATGTGGAGCCTTAAAAAAAATAGGATGGTGGCTTGATAGATGAGCTTGAGACCACCCAAAGGAGCCTATGACTCTCCGAAGAGTATACGTGAGTCTTTGTGAGGAGAACTCCCATTCACGAAGTGTAGGGTTTAACACTCCGCTATATGCACGGACTTTACTTCATCAGATTATGAAATCCCATTGTATGCATGGTCTTGGATATCTCTAATATTACTCAGAACTTTGGTTAATATCTTGGGTATGAGTCTTTACATGGTTTGAATTGTGGGCTTGTTAAGAAGCTTCCACTTGCATAAAAATAAAGAAGAACCATAGCTGGAAGAAGAGAGAGATGAACCAGACTATTGGGTAAAATTTGCTAATAACAGTCACTCATTTCCCTTGATAGACAATATATGGAGATAAGGTCAAGCTCTCAAAGTAGATTCACTTTGTTCGTGCCAAGTGAATTATCAATCTCCCCATTTTTTTGACGTTGTGGTTGGTGGGGGTGAGTTTGGCGAGGAGATGCAGATTGACGATGGCGTCGCATCTCAAACTAAGTCGGACCAGCAAGTTTGTAACTAAGACCTCTACATTGTTAGGGATAATGTATCTAGTTGAAATGGCTTTGATTTATGAAGGATGTTTTAAATTCTAATGTGTTTTGTTGTTGGAGTATTTACTGGTTTCACTATCTTTTGCCATTGCTCTTATTTTTCTTTTGGACATCTTTATGTAAATAGCGGATTGGTTGTAACTGTCGTGTGTAAGTGATTCTCGTTCTACTTTTAGCACTATGTCTAGTGATGAAGCTCTATCTGTATTCTCATTTTTGCGAAGTGTCTAACTTGTTCGTGAGTTAGTTGGAAAGTTTGAGAATTCCCCCTCCTTGTTAATGGTTGATGGGTCAGCTGGTAGTACTTCATCCCCCATAGAGGTGTCTATGGCAAAGCCTAATATGAATAGGCTTGGTGATAATTTGGGTGTGCATTCTAGGGGTGGGGTATATCTTCCAGTGGGGTACCGCTTGGTGAAACTGAACCTAAGGAGGCCTCTTCAGAGCCTCTGATGTTGCAACCCTCGTTGGGACTATCCAAGACTGTCTCAATGTGTTGACCGAGGTCTTATAATATATAGAATTTTCACTTGGCACCCATAGGGAAATGTGAATATGCTGGGTGGGTGATTGTGTGAAGGATGTGCTAATGAAATATAAGGAATTGGCCTCATCCTGGGATAGGAATAAGGAGGCTTATGAAGTGTGTATCAATGACCTAGAGGGTGTGAGTAAACAACAAGAGTTGGCTAATGCTCAAAAGCGAATGGAATTGGATATGTTGATTATCCAAGAGGGCAATTGAAGGTCGTTCATGAATGCCAATGTTAGTGAATTGGAAAAAATTCTAGGATTTTAGAGAAGATTCTGGCCCACATGGATAGAGTCTATGAGAAGTTGGTTGCTGCCAAGAAGGAACTAGAATTGTCACAAGCTTATATTTCTAGATGGTGGTGTAAGTATGATTCTCAGGTTGCTTTAAGCTTAAGGATATAAGAGATCAACAAAAACATGGTGGAAGAGAGTTGTAGCTTGGATATTGTCAACAAGAGTTAGCTCAAAATGAGAGCTCCAGCAGCGACTATGTCGTTGCGAGTGTTTCACAGATTGCTTCTCCTAGGGTTGTAAGCCACGTAATTACATCACCTTTACTCGATATTCATCTAGAGATGCAGACATATGTCAAGAATGTTGAGGACGAGAATGTTGCACCACATATTGATTTTATATTAGAAGATGGTGGCGCTAATGAGCTGTCAACTTGGTCATGAAGATTTTGGTCCCAATCTGGATTGGAAATCTTACTATATGCAGCAGTTGAAGAGGATGCAACGAGAGGGTCAACGTGGCCATCCCACCTACAATCAAATGGAGTACTCCCTGTAATGTATATTGGGACAGGAGAAGGGAACTAGCACAAGTAGCTTTAGGACTGTTTCTCCTTAGAGACATGCGAGTTCTTATGCTAGAACTAGGCCTAGTAAAGCTGGTAAAAGTTACAGATTGAAGTAGGTTGTTAGATGGTTGTTTGTATGATTTTGTTGAAGTTATTCAAAAAAATCTTTTTTTGGTAAGCTAGTTTAGTGATATAGATGTGTCTCATCGCTTGATATGGGTTCTGTGTCTCTGCGAGTGATTTTATTCTTCCAGCCAAGCAATGGGTGAATTTACCCGATCCTTGCAAAATCGTAGGTGATTTTCATACTTAATTCGCTATGTAGTTGATTTACCCATTTGTGTGAAGATACTGGTGATTTTATGCATGAGTCGCGAGGTGGTTGATTTACCCATTGGTGCGAAGTTGCAGATGATTTTCCTGCTTAAGTCGTGAGGGGCGGTGATTTACCCATTTGTGTGAAGCTGAATGTGATTTTCCTGCTTAAGTAACGTGGGGTGATCTACCAGTTTGTGAAAATCTACGAGTTATTTTCCTACTTAAGTTACAAAGGGAGAGGGGTGATTTACCCATTTGTGCAAAGTTGGAGGTGGTTTATCCGTTGGCGCAAAGTGCTAAAGAAAATCCGGATCACACAAATCAATCCCCATTGTAACTGAAGTTATCCTCCTAGACTCCATTTGGCTTCATGTTCATGCTCACGAGATGGAATTCAGACAAGTGCTTGTTGGCGTCCTCCCCACTCATCCCATGGAAAGATGGTAGACAATGAATCATCCCTGATTTAAGCTCATGAGTAACATTTTCCGGGAGAGAAGGAAAGGTAATGCAAAGTGCTTGGATCTCTAGGTTTGGAGCAATGAGCTCCCTCAAGGTTCTATTGTCCTCCGCCATAGTCGGTGCAACTACATCGGGTGGTGGTTGAGTACCTTAGTTAGCAAACCGTACTAGCCTCCTTGCTCTTTTGAGTGTATCCAAAATATTGGGATCGTAGTGCAAGGCTTCTTGTCTATTTGTACGAGTATTGACCATAAACCAAGAACCAACAAAATAAAACCTTATCCCAAGTAACAGTCACAAAATCAAGTAAACATCACACAAAAAATACAAAAACACAAAAAGAAACTACACTAACACTTTAATAAAATTCGCAATTTCCCCGGCATCGGCGCCAAAATTTGGGAGGCCGTCGTCGTGCCTCTCAAAGATAGTATTTATAGACC
>JAULKK010000008.1:6573768-6585753 GCA_032355705.1 Rubia peregrina
AATCCTTCTTCATTACCCTTCTACGGACATCGGCCTCTACATGAAACGGAGTGATGCAACTCTTCCTTCCAGACTCAACCGCACCGGGCAAAACCCATTGCTAAATCTATGCTTTTGGCATTGACAATACAATCTCCCAGGATTTTGCAAACTTCTAGACATACGTATGGTTGCATCAACACCGGATTCAGGGCAAACCACACTTTCCCAAGGAATTCCATTAGCACTGCAGCTTGAGAAATCCATCCTGCAGATTATTCACAATAAATATTGCCACTTATTATCAAGCAAAACAACATTAATATCAATGTTAATGCGTAACTTCAGCCCTTCACCCAAGGAAAATTAATTTGATATTGAATATTAAATTTCTTTGATATTGGAAATAAAGTGCATATACTTTCGCACTGCATCATTACCACTGTATCATACACTTTTACTTTTTTCCTTAGATTTTCTCATCTTTGTTAGAGAGGAAGAACCAGTAGTTACTTACATGCATCCTCATAACCTCAAGTTCCGAAGCCCGTCGTTCGATAATTATGCGAAAACTATGCTTGATTCTAAGATTTTCCCATCAAGAAATACAACATCAATTTAAATGTTAATAGTGTACCTTCAGCCCTTAACCCAAGAAAAATAACCTAGATTTCCATTTCTTTTTTCGATCCAAATTCAACCTAGGGTTTAGCTACGGTGAAAAAAATGTGTATCCACGACGGAGAGACAAAGAAGAATGGTCTGAGAGTCGAACTAGCGGTGTCAGGTGGAATTCAAGGCTGCAAAATTGTTGGCCCTTCACCGGCGGTCACCGAAAGAAGGGAAGTGCAGATTGAAGACAATCGGGTTTGAAGAAAAGAGGGAAGAATAGAGAGAAATATGGGTTTAAGGTCATAAAAATGGGCCAAACATTTCTAAGGGGTATTTTGGCCATTTTTTTTTTCAAATGTTAGCTCAAGGATATTTTAGCCATTTCCTTTTTTCTCTTCGCCGAAAAGATACACTTTGGGTAGATCGGCACAATTTTTCCAAAAGTTAGGGTTAGATTGACACATACAATAATAAGTTAGGGCTACTTATGCGATTTCTGAGATTGCAGAGCTATATTGGCACTTTCAGCCTAAAGTCAGGGTTACAAATGTAAAATCCCTTTTTAGAATTGAGACAGAAAATCAAGGTAAATCTCTTTTACCTCGTTTTTTTAAAAATCGTAGTAAAAGCTATTTTTAACATTGGTTTTTGAAAACATGTGGTAAAAGGTTGGATTTTTACATCAGTTTGGTAAGAACTGAAGTTAAAGGACACTGAAGAACCGACGTTGCTTCTCAGTTGGTTAGATAACGGAGAATCCTATACATAACCGATGTTGGGGAACATTCGATAATATATGAAGACATGGAGTAGTCATGTTGATCAATGTGTTTGAACATGGTGATACCGACCGACAAGATACCAATGTCGGATTGCTGAGAAGGTTAACCGGAGAGCAATCAATGCAAACCTGATATCGGTTTCATATCGGCATGATTGAAACATAATTCCATAAAAATATTGATGCCGGTTGTGGTTTTTGAACCGGACGTTAGCCATATGCCGATTAGGTATATGTTTAGTCATTAGGAGAACGAGACGTGTCCAACGTCGGTTAGCGAGGTGAAATTTTAAAAAAAAATTATTGTCTCTATGCACAAATTCGGTTTGAGTTTTTCATGCATTCAATGGGTTCATACATTCCAACAAAACTTGATACTACTATTATTATAGCAACAAAAACCATGAAGTAACCGTTAAATGTAGAAAACTTAATTAACAGTACATAAAACATTTCTTCAAATTATCAAGGTTTAATTTCATTAAAATTTTGGAATGTTTAACTACATAAAACATGTTTTCTAACTTAGAAAATCCAAAATCAAGCATTGACCGGGGGGAGGGGGAAGACAATCTGGAAGAATTTGAAAATGATCTTCCATTCGATGAACTCTAGAAGCTCGAAGAATGAAGCTTTTTTTTTAATCTTGAGGTCATTGTTCGTGTTGAATTTTTTCCAGCCATTGAACAAGAATCTATCTTTCTTTTTTTGCTTTTGATGACCACGTCATCTACATATATCTCCATATTTTCCCCCTGCCTTCTTTCAAAACAACTTATCAGCCCACTTTTGATAAGTTGCACTTGTGTTTTTAAGAGCAAATGGCATTTTCTTGTACCAATGTTCAAACGTTAGTTATGAATGATGTATTTTTTGTGTTACCGTTAGCCATTAATATCTAATGATAACACTTGTGCACGTCGAATAAGGCTAGGACTTGGTATCCTGCAATAGCCTCTACTAACTTATCGTGGGCGACAATGGTTAGCTATCCTTTGGGCATCATTTTTTAGATCGGTGAAATTGATGCACATGTGCCATGCTCTTGTGCTTTCTGAACATGAATGGTTTAACTAACCATTCAGGGTATAGCACCTCCTCGATAACATTGACCTTCAACAGTTTTTGGACTTCCTCCTTAATTGTCTATGCCCTTTCTAGGGAAATTACTCCACTTGTGTTTGATTGGCTTCAAAGTAGGATCACTGTTCAACTTGTGAACAACCAGATGTTGGGGCACTCCTGTGAGATCAGACATAATCCAGGAATATACGTCAACAAAGTCATCAAATAAGGCTTTTAGTTCGTCATTCATGTCATCCGAGATTAATTTACCTATAGGTATTGTACCTTAGAATTGAATGATAAGTTTCTTCATGTCCACGGGGCCAAATTCTTCATGAACTGAGGCCACATCCTTCATTTTCCTGGCTTTCTTTAAAGCTGTTAGCATGCAACTTTTGGTCATCGCTTGGTCACCCCTCATGGTCTCTATTCCCTTATATGTAAGGAACTTCATTACCAAGTTGTATGGTGACAATACTAATATTTCCTTACACATCCATGGCCTCCCAGGATCACATTGAAGGGAGAGTGAGCATCAATAATTGGAAAAGTACCTTCGATCGTGACTCATTTGTCCCCATCAACAACTAAAACTGGCAACGTGATTACTCCAAGGGGGATTACTGTCTTACTTTGAATCCAGATAGTGGTGAGGAAATTTTTTGTAAATTTTTCTACAAATATCAAACTAATTGAAACAGTTAGCAACATCACTTCGACCCCACTGCCATTATCGATGAATACCATCTTTACATAAGAGTTACTGATGTCTGAGTGAGATATCTTATTAGGAACAACATCTATCTCTGGGAAGTTTATAGTTTCATCCAGTCGCAACTGCTTGTGTTGAGGTTCTCCTGAAGAAACATAGCGCGACTTAACTTTGATGACCGTGTTCGACGACCAGTCTCCGGCAATCCCATTAATGACATTAATTACTTGATAAGCGTCGTTGCCTCTATTGCCAGCAGGCGGGTTTTGAGGTTATGTGCCATTTTGATTCCTTTCAGCCCTACAACCATTGGTGCTTGAGTTCGGGTTTCTTCTACGATGAGGCCAAGTCAACCCCGCCCTTAGGCTTCGACGACTCTACTTGAGTCTGGGATCAGACCACGAAATCACGGAGAAAGCCATTTTTGTGCACCTTTCGATTTCATTTATGAGGTAATGACTCTCCTTGGTATCATGGCCATTATCTTTACGGTGGTCAAAGTATTTATTTGATGACCTTCTTGAAGCAGAATCCTTGATCAAAGGGGATGGCTTAAACAAATTGTGATAAATGGTTAAGATCTATGCACAAGATTTAGCCAATGAGGTATAACTCTCGAAATTTGCTCTTGAAGTTTCGACCGGCTTCCTGCCCCTCTGATTATTTGGCCTGACATGTCTCTCCACCATCTTGTCAATTAGGGATGGGCATCGGTTCAGTTTTCAAATGTTTCAGTTTATTCGGTTCAGTTTAATGGAATTGACCTATTAAACCCCAAAATTGAAAGCCAAGCCACATTTGGGAAAATTAAATTTGGTTTATTCGAATTCATTTTTTTGGATTTCGAGTCAAATTCAAATATTTTTAAATAAACCAAATTTAAGAATGCTATAAATAAACGTAAACAATTATCATACTTAAACTGAACATGAAAACACTTTAAATTCAATGCTTTTACTTAAACTTCTAACTTCAAATAATGTCACACCCAAAATGTTTAGTAAGTTTCAATCATCAAGATACCTCAACTCAATATGCTAAATATATATGTGTGTGTGTGTCCAATAGTTCATTGCAATTAATCAAAAATACCACATATAAAAACTAAAGAGAGTGAATTTATAGAAGAGGTAGAAAACAAGAGCATAAAATCAACTCAATCTGCTAAATTCATATGTGCAATATTTTATTGTATTGAATAAAAAAATACCACATGTAAAAACTAAAGAGAGTAAATTGATGGAAGAAATAGTAACAAGAACACAAGATACAATAATATTTGTTTAATAACAAAAAAGGTGGCAGAAGTCGGAGTTTTCTACACTCGGTTTTCAATCAAATCCAGCAAATGTCACTGATGTTGTTGATGTTGCGAGTGCATGTTGACCTTTTAGTTAGGGGAGGGCCGATTCAACCAAAGAAGAGGAAATTTTGGTAAATCAGAATTCCATAAACTAATCATGTGTTTAATTAGTTGTTTAGAAATTATGATATACAAGGATAAATTAGTTTATTTTTTAAAAAAGAATCCCATTTGTTTTCTTAGTTTTTTTTAAAAAATCATTTTAAAGTGTTAGTGTAAAACTATATATATATATATATATATTTATTATTGACATATACTTATATATATATACATATTTGTAATTCGGTTTTCAGGTCGTTTTTGGTCACTGCTTAGCTCTATTCTAGCGCCACTCCTCCTCCAGAGACGTCAAGCGCCCCCTGAGTTTACACGAATTAGAGTCGCAACCAATCCGTGCAGACGGAACCCACTCTAAAGGTGGCGCTGCCGTGACACTCTTCTCCGCCGAACTCCGTTGTGGCTACACCGGAAAACCAAGGCATTGTTGCGCTTTCTCCACACTTCGGCCTAGATTCCCTTCCGCTTGAAACCTCCGAAGATCCATCGACCAGTCAAAACATGTCTGATTAAGGTCTCCACGCACTCCAATACATCTCCGTTCTGCTCGTGCAATTTCATTGGTTGTTCGCCATTAAGTAAATCATTGTAGTTGTTTAGAATATATACCAATATAACACTGCCTACTTGAGTTAATACCAATATAACTCTCAAATAATTTTAAGTGAAAAAATAACCCTAACTAGTAAATCTAAGTCCCAATATAACCCTAAGACACCTTTTCCGGCATTGACAACATATAAAATGACTAAAATACTCCTTGCCTAAAACCTATAATTATTAGGATAATTTTTCCATGTGCCTAAAACCTAAAAATCCCAATTCACACCATCTTCACCCCTTCCACCCGTCCGCTGCCTTCGACAACCAATCACCACCCCATCTCATAACCTTCCAGACGCCACTGCACCATGACGCAAAGTCCTTCCTCCTACTCTCCAGCGGTGAGCAAAAGCCATGTCATTCCCTTCCCGCTGCTGCCTAGGAGATGAGAAAGCTCTCCTCACCATCGCCATTGACCCTTCCTCGATGCCGCCGCCACTTCTCAACCCCTCCAGGTAGCCCCGCCACCACCCCCGCCCTTTAGTCGATCCCCCACCACAACCTTCCACCTTGCCCCCTTCAGGTGTCGCCATCGATTCACTGAAGAATATATCTGAGCTCTTTAGGTGCTTAGTGGTCGCCAGTAAAGAGTTGCTCAGTGGCTCCGTTGAGGAGGTGGCTCCGATGAAGAGGCGCTCGGTGGCTCCGGTGATGTCATCGATGAACGAGAGAAATGGAGAACGACGCGACGCAATTGACCGGGCAAAGAACAGGAACGGGAGAAATGGAAAACGATGCGACGCGATTGAACAACCGATGAATGAGTGAAAGGGAGAAATAGAGAAAATGGTAGAAGAAATGGCGTCGGTGGGGAGAAGAAATGGCGGAAGAAAAAAGGAGAAATGGTTTCGGGGGCTGGGTGATACGGAAATGGGTGATGAAGAAATGGTTGAAAGAGAAGAAATGGCAGGAGAAGGTTAGGGTTAAGGGCATCAAAGTCAATTCACAATTTTTTTAAAAATCAGATGGGTAAAATAGTAATTTTACAGAATTTCAACTAAAATTGGTTGGAATGGGCAGTTTTGCACTTATGTCAACTACGTAAGATTATATTTAGTTTTACACTTATGTCAACTAGATAGGGTTATAAAAGTTTGATTACAATAAAATTTGAATGAGAAGTTAGAACAAAACTATTAAACCCATATGGATGACTTAAAATCTAAACATGGTCCCCATACCAAAAGTTGACACTGCCGAATGGATTTCTTTCTTTTTACTATTCCATATTTTCCCCCAAGAAATGCATGATCTTTTTAGAAATATAATTGGAGCACAGGAAAAGCAGCAACAATGAAATATAACCAATAACATTAACTTCTGCCTGTCCCATGAGCCAATAGACAACATTCTTCAGATCACAAGACCTGTTAACTACCAATTAAGAAACCTTACTTATTCTGTGCCCAAAACAATAAATAAACAAATATCTTTGTGGATCCAGATCGAAGAGAGAACAGAAGAAAACAAAACAAATCAAATCAGAAACAGTATTGTTTTCCTCTGACTATTTCAGTACTCTCTTCAGCTATCATTAGCACACTTTTCATTTAAAGATGTTCATTTTATTTTGTCACATTCTAAATGTAGAATGGTTTAAGGAAATTTTCACCATTCAATTTACTTTTTCTTCTTCCTATTCATTTTGCTCCACACAATTGATATATTCTAAAAATTGTTTCAAAAAGTGAAGTGCCAAACTTATTTAATCTGAGGGAGTAGTAGTAGTGTTGTCAAGTGGGCACATGCCCAAAAGCCCCAAACTAGTTCATGCTTGCACATGTTACATGTTCCCATCCCAGAACCAATAACAGCTCATCTCTCATTAAGCTTGTCTTCACTACCATTACTAACCCCTACAAAATTGGTGTAATTTTTGCTCTCAAAACACCATTTGTGCTTGTCTTCACTACCATTACTAACCCCTACAAAATTGGTGTAATTTTTGCTCTCAAAACACCATTTGTTTGTGTTGGACCATGGCCTCTAAACCAGTCATGTCCCTTTCCAGATTGGGGGGGCCTCTCCATCCAATATTTGCCAACCTGTTTAGTGCATAAAACCAAGATTCAAATGTTAGAGTTATTAGCAAATGGACTAAGAAGTTTAATGTGTGAGTCATTAGCTATTTACACAACACACGCTATCACAATTCACAAGTGGTAGCCTATGTGTAACATGAGAGACCTCTATTTGCATGCTATCATTTATAAGTCACAATAACTAAGATGGTACGCTGCAAAGACACGTTAACTCTGCTATTCAACACGCATACGGAGAATATTAATATTGACATACGTCTACACAAAGTGAAATAGAATATCCAACCCCAGTATATATATTCGATGATGGACCAAAAGCAAAAGGAGGGGCGTGGCAATAAATAAAAAAAAAGTTCAAACTTCACAAATGTGCTAAAAGTAAATAAATTCAGATATCTTTATAAAGTTTTTGACAAGATTAGGAGGAGTTGGAACCCACATCAACCCTGGGTAAGGCTTTGTCCCTGTAAATGGTGTAATGGTGTCAGTTGGGGGGCAGAGTAAGTAAAAGGTTTGAAGAGTAAAACCAATCAAAAAGTGAAAAAGAGAGAAAACTCCATGGCCAAAAGAAACAACAAACTGTACATACCTTTTGATCCAATTCATTTTCAAAATTACAAAAGCGAAATGCTGAACATCAGAGAGAGAGAGAGAGAGAGAGAACTGATCACAAGTTTCAGTACAAACTGGTAAACTAATCTTAATCTAACTACATTCTGAACAATCAAAAATAAATAAAAGCACTGAATCAAACAGCAAGTTCTTGTTGCTGTGGCTGCTGCTGCTGTTGATGAGAGGTCGACGATTCATCTTCGTTGTAGCATAAGTGCAAGTTTGATCTGTCTTCTGCAGTCTGGAGAGTGTTGCTCAATGGGGGCAGCTGATTGAGCATTTCCCTTTGGAGATAAGTGCAGTATGTGTAGAAAGTTGTGGGTGTGACATTCAAGTGGAACCCTAATCCAAATAGGAAATCCACTTCAAGAAAGTTCATCTCTGTTGTGCTGATTCCTCCAACTTTTGCATAGTATGCATTATTGTAGTACCTGCATAAAGCTGTTCATTAGACCCCAAATTATTGGCACCATTGTTAAACAATCCCAAACTTAGCACTCCTCACTATTATTGATCAAGAACAACACATCACATCAGCACATCATGCTATTATGTATCAGATGGGATCAATTCCATCAAAATTAGCATGGATAAAGACTTTTGATCTTCTGAAAAATGTGTTTGGTACTACAACCGACACATTTGGTGAAAAGGGTAGGACCAAACAGTTTAATTAGCTCCTGATCTTAGCTCATCTCCAAGATCTAGTAAAATTCAAGAAAACCCACCAATCAAAACGAATAAAGAAGCACAAAACAAGATTCAAACGGCCATCTTCGTCAAATTCGATCATTAATATCTTTAACTACTTATAACAGATAGATTAGAGGGAAAAAAACTCGAAAGAGTGTAATTCAAGCTAAAAACAGATCAGAAACGTAAAGGGTACACGAAATCAGAGCCCAATTATGCAAAAAAAAAAACGGAAGATCATCATCATCATAGGCACTCACATGTCATCCATGAACTTGGCGGCGACCATGACGCTGGTGATGAGGAGGCGGTGGACGTTGAGGGAGTTGATCGGGAGCGCGGGCTGGCGCTGCGTGAAGCGGTCGAGGTAAATGTAGGCGACGATGAAGCAACAGGGGCTGCAATTAGCGTACTTGAGGATCCTGTCCAAGTAGTTCTCGATGGAGATGTTGGGCCGCGAGAGGCCGTGGAATACCGAGATCTTGTGGGCGGCGTTCGCGTCATTGGACTCCGCGACGCGGTCGAGGAGGCGCGAGAGGAAGTTGACAAGCTTCGACATCACGCGGGGACTCTCCAAACAGAGGTCCGCCATGGTTGTGCTCTGTTTTCTTCTTGTGGTGTGCTCTGTTTATCTGGTGCTGCGGTTGTGTTTATATTCGGACAGCTTGGCGTGTCACCCTCTCTCTGCCTGTGAGGTGAAGGTTGGTCCTTGGTGTATTTTATTTAAGGCTGCTGCTTTCCTTTTTGGGTTTTTGAAAGTGTGAGTTATAAGGGTGACATTATTGTTAGACTTTGTGGTTTGAATTTTTGAATTTTTGGGTGTGATTTTACATCAAGAGCTTTATCCATTCATTAGGGTCACATGACAAAAAATGGATGGATGGATGGATGATCTTATCACTCTTTAATTTTGCAGAATAATTTAGATGAATAGAATGAGTGGAAAAATTTGAGTACAGAATTGAAAAAATAGGGTGATCAAAAGCAATTAATAAAAACTGGTAAAAAAGGAAAATTGTCATTGTGAAAAGCTATTTCAAGTAGGAAAGATTACATTATAAGAAAATCAGAGGAAATGTATGGATAAGTTCATGAGCTAGAAATGGAAATTGTAATAGAAAAATTGACATTATAAGAAAATTAGAGGAAGTGTATGGATAAGTTCATGCGCTAGAAATGGAAACTGTAATGGAAAAGAGTTAGTACAATATTAGAATATCAAAGAAAGTGTATGAAAAAGTTTATGGGCAAGAAATGAAAATTCAAATACTCTATGAAAGAGTGACAATATTAGAAAATCAAAGGAAGTGTATGGATAATTTCAGAGCTAGAAAAAAATAATTAAACACCAAGTCTTGTTTTAGGTAGCCTAAAGTTTAGGCAGAGATCATTATGCAATTATTAAACATTTTGATTGGGATGAGATTCTTTTTAAAAGCTGCAAACAAATTTGAGCATGATGAAGTTTTACATTAATTTTGGAGAAAGATTCTTGCCTAAAGTTTAGTCTGTCTCACAGGAGACCGTCTCAAAATTAAATGTGTTTGTATAGATAATTAAACGGGTTAAGATTCGTGGATAATATTTTTGACCACCGACAATTTTAATCATATATGAAAATTATTTATGAAAATTAAATATTTTAAAAATGAACGTTATAAAGAATCTAATTTTATATCGCATTGCAATATTATTATTCAGAAATGCAAATTTTTGGATCACAATTGTATTTGATTCTTTCACTCATAGTTGTGTTTTCCTGGGATGCCTTCGACTTGAAAAAAAAAGTAACCCTCCTTCCCATCTAAAATTGCATTATTACTTTTTTTAAAAATATTATTCTCTATCAAAATTTGATTGCATACTTAAATAAATATATGAACTGCAATACTATCGTTTAGTATGATATTGTTCAATTCGTCGTAACAAGTAGTTTCTAAATATCAGTTTTTTATTTGCCATTTATATACGTAGTAAACATGTCAATGGTCAAACATATTTCTTGAACAGTAAGTATGCTAATGATTGCAGTGCAATTTTCAGTTGGAATTGGGGGAGTGATATGCCTTGCTTATTTCCGATTCTTTAATTTTGAACATAAAGAGAGGGAAATTAATGTAAATCCATTCTGGTTAATGGACACTGTTTGGTACTTTCCCTGGTTTGGATGGGAGCTAAAATGCAAAAGCAAGAATAATGAAAATTTGGCCATTTTGATAAAAAGAGAAAAAAGGTGTTTGTACTATTATGGTGATAGCACATGCATCTCCATGCCAAATAATTATCATGTGATTACATGTGTGTTTAACAGTAAGTTTGTTCATCATATTCATATGGCATGTGTCTTGATTCTATGATTTTTGTGTTTCCTCAATTGTTATTTAGAGTTCAGTCACATGATTTCTGCTTTCCTTTTATTCCAAAGTAACATTGTGTGAATCAAAATGGTAATCGACTGTTTCCGCTTGGACTCGCCTCTGATAGTAATACAACTGTGTGTTTTTATGTTGGGTCAATAGCTTTATAAATGTGAGTTGTGAAACTTGTGATTGTGGGAAAGGGTCGTCTAGTTTGTATAAAGAAACAAGTGGACTACTAGTATTCAATTTTGCTACAGACGGTTTCATTTCAAAATGTAATTTAATCATTCAACTAATTTTAAAAAATTAACTACGATCATAAAATTGAATTGATGTACAAGTATAAATACTATTAAGTAATACCTTGTTAGATTCGTTATTTTAAAAACATCAACATTTCACACATTATAATTATCCTTAAACTAGTGGAGTCCCACCGCGCGTTGCGCGATATTATTAATTAAAAAATTAGGATTATTTTATTTACTTTTTGTGTCTTACATATAAATAGAAAATAAAGAATTTTATTTACAATTTTAAAATTTAGTTATCTACAGAAATTATATGAGTAATAAAGTGAAATTATTAGTTTAGTTAGAAATGGTTACATATTAAATACAATAAAATAATTATTTTTATAATATTTCATTAAAATTATTTAAAATAATTATTTATATATTGAACACATTTTAAAGGTTATCATAGTTATATATATCTCACTGAAAAGTTCATCTTTTGAAAGGTGGTATTTCCATAAGTCATGGAAAGACCAAGGTTTAAAGAGAAAATTAGAAGAAATGAAGATAAAATTTTCGGATTGTATGAATCGTGTTATAAACTTTATAACTACTATACGTTGTATAATAAATTTTTAATATTGCAACCAAGATTTTTTACCTTTTATTATTTAATTAAACCCCATATTTTCATAAGCATATGGAAATACGGTCTTTCCCAAAACTTTGTCCTCACTGAATAAAATTAAATATCAAATATTTTTATTAGTCCCACTAATTATAAAATACTCTCATCTAACAGTTACTCGATCTATAACAAGAATTTGTGATAATTTATTAAATATTATTTTTACAATACTTTTCAAA
>JAULKK010000008.1:6585853-6604515 GCA_032355705.1 Rubia peregrina
CCGACTCGGGTCGATGAAGATCGGAGCTTCTGGTCGGCGATTAGGGATTGAAGATCGGAGCTTCCGATTCGTTCTTGATTTTGTTGTTTTAGGGTTTAGGATTCGTTCTTGATTTTGTTCTGGTCGGCGAGCTTCGATTTTGTTCTGGCGTTCTTGATTTTGTTCTGGTAGGTGAGATTCGTTCGATTTTGTTCTGATCGGCGAGCTTCAATTTTGTTCTGGCGTTTGCATTCTTGATTCGCCGGTGAGATTCGATTCGCAGGCGGCGGGTAGGCGACTGTGTTTCGCCAGTGGGTGGGCGGCGGCGGCGGTGGAGGGGGCAGAGGCCTGAGGGTAATATGTTTTGTACAATGAGGGCAAAAAGGACAATTTCATTTTAGCAATTGGGTCTGAGGGTATGGTCTTTACAGGTTGGTCAACTGCTGGAAAAGGGTGAGTCAACGCCGGAAATGGGTTCACAGGGTTATATTTGCAATTTCATTCAATAGTTAGGGTTATATATGCACTAAAAATTAACCGAGGGTTATATATGCACTTTCTCCATTATATATGGTTATATTTGTATAATACCCAAAATATTATAAGAGTGGTTTCTTTACATTAAGAGCATGTACAATTGGGGGCTCAAATCGAGCTCAATTAAAAATTCAGATGGAATCGAGACCAAAAATCTCTACAGTGCAGGGCTCGGAGTAGACTGCATTCAATCAGTCCGCCCCTCCGGCACTACAAACAAAGACCGCCCAAGTTAGAAAATGGCAGAGCAACCCATGTGATGCAGGGCCTGCACTGACACACAGACTATTTCTTTTGACCCAGCGTGCCACGTGGCACCCTATGATTGGGATATATTTTTAATTTTTTAAATTTGATTGGGTCATGTGGCCCAATTAGGTGGTACCACGTGTCCCAACCAATTTTTTTAATAAAAAAATGCAGTTTTTAAATTTCTAAAAAAATATTTTCTACTACTTAAAAATCCCAAAAAATGAAAAAAAAATCTATTTTTATTTTTTAAAATATAAATTAAATTTTGATCATTTTAAAAATCAAAATTACATTCTTTAAAAATATACATATATGGGTTTTTTAGTTATGGTTCATAAAATAAATTTTAGATATTGAAATTAATTTCAAAAATTATTTTTTCCTGAAATTAAATTAAATTAAAAAATAACAAATGTATTATTAAATTTCACATTTGAATTTATTTTTTTAGGTAAATTTATTTAAATTAAATACTAAAGATAAAATTAAATAGGATAGAAAAAACCAAATAGGGTCCATGAAGTAGTTTCAAAGTGGGGTCAACCACTGTGGTGGGGGGGATAGGGTGATTTAGTTGCGGGCTCAACCACTGTGGGGGGAGGGGAAATGAGGTGATTTAGTTGCGGGCTCAATTGCTGAGGTGGAAGAGAAAGATTAATTATTTAATGAACTGAAACCGTAAGAGCGGGCTCGGAGCGGGCTTACCAATTTACATGGTCTAAATATTCATTCTCTCTCTTCCATCTCACCAAAAGCAACCACAAAGAAACCACTTCATTTTTACCCCCACAATGCTAGAAACCACTCTACGAACCCTACTTTGTTTTCTCTATCTTACTCATTAATTTTAATTTTAATATTTAATTTAAATAAATTTGCACACCCAAAATAAATTAGACAATAAATTTAATTCTATATTTTTAATTTTAAAATTTAATCTCATTTTTTAGAATTTGAAATTTAAATATAATTTCTTTTTAAAAATTATTTCATGAATTAAAATAAAATTAGAGAGAGAAAAATGCAGAATTTTTTATTTGGACACGTGGCCTAATAATAGGCTACCACGTGTCCCATGTATGCAAAAGAAAATTTTAAAAACTGGGGGTTGATTGGGATACGTGGCCCATTCACTGGCTGCCATGTGTCCCATAAGGAGACAAGAAATGGTCTGTGTGTTAGTGCGGGCCCCAGCCACATGGGCTTACCTGGTTGCTAAAACTGCAGCCCACCACCCAATTTTTTAGTTTACAAACCACAAAGAAATCCCTATTGTGAGGATTTGTGATCTCTTTGTGGGTTTTTTGTGGTCTCTTTTTAAAAAGAGATTACAAAGAAACCCCCATTGTATATGCTCTTATATAACGTAATCACTATCATGTTCCTAAAGGTCTCAAGGTTAATTCATCGATCCATCTAGCTATACAAGGGTGTTCACATTTTTTTTCTTTAAAAAAAATGAATTGTGTTCGCAGGTTCTCATTCCTTTTCTATTAAGCTGCATATATATTACAATCCAAATTTAAGGTTTCAGTGGCAATAAGAGAGATACACAAAGGATAGAGCAGTTTTTCATGTTCTCCAAAGTTTATTTGGATTCCAGTTTAGTATATATATATATTTATTTATTTATTTATTTATTTTACAGTAATACATCATGTTATGGTGAGAGATTTGACATGGACCCCTACTTGTTTATTAATATGATAAAAGAAAGAGTGAAATTCATATATAGCCCTACATAATTGACATAAGTGAAAATATAACTCAGTGATAATTTAAAGTGCAAATATAAACCTAGATAGCTAGTGTATATGCAAATATAACATTTTCCAGCAGATTTTGGTGAAAATTCTATGAAAAGACTATTTTACCCCCGTGAAAATAAAAATGAAATGTCTATGATCTCCTTCCTTCTTCTTTTTTTCCCGCCGCCTCCCTCCACCATCCTTCACCGTTGAGCCGGCCTTCGCCACCGCCGTTAAGCCTTCCACCACAACACCATTAAGGATCTAATCACCGGTTGGAGAAGAAGAGCAAGGTGTCGACATCAATGGCGAGAAACCAAGAAGTTATGGAAGTTTTCCACTGCGTTGCTCCCTCACCGCAGATGTTGGGGAGTGAGGACGCCCTTGATGAAAAATATGTCCCCAGTGGCTGAGTCTTTATGTTATTTTTTTTGGATGATTCATTCATTTTTATTATGTACAAAGATGCTTTGGCTTTTAGTCACTATTTGCATAGTGACCAGAAGTGCGGGGGGGATACTTGCATTATGCCCCTCAAATTTAGGTGGTCAGTAGCGGTGGGGTGAGGTCCTCAAAGGAAATTTGGCATCGGGGGTGAGGTCAACGACAAAAATCCAAGGTCGAAGGGGGAAATATGAGGTCTTTGGTAGTAGTGAGGGTGAGGCGGAACCCTAATGATGGGCAAAATTCTTTGGTCGTCAGTGGCGGAGGAGGTGAGGCGGAACCTACCAGCGAGGGGAAGGTTGACGGTGGGAGGTGGTAACGGAAACCCTAGCGGCGGAGAAGGTGGTTGTGGCGTGGGCGGAGATGGTGAAATCAGTGGAGGTGGAATGACGGCAGTGGCACAGTGAAAGTGGTGGAGCAATAGCAATGGATGACAGTATAGTGGTTGGTCAAAGGGCATTTTTGTCTTTCAATTTTGCGTTTTAGGCTGAAAGGGCATTTTTGTCACTTCCAATTGGTAAATGGCCGGAAATGACTAGTCAATGCTGGAATATAGTTTCTAGGGTTATATTTGCACTTATGTAAAGTAGTTAAGGTTGTTTTTGCACTAAAAATTATCTCAGGGTTATATGTGGACTTAAGGAAGTATATAGGGTCACTTCCAAAAAGAAATTACAATTGAGAGGGGGACATAATAACCTTACCTCCAAAAATAAAACTAAAAGAGTAAAATGCATTCATGCCTTCTAGTGCCTTGTTTAGTGCATATATATACCCCTAAGTTAAAGTGCACATATTACCCCAGTTCCTTGTTTGTCCACATATGCCCCTCGGTTTTTTAAACGTCGATCTCTGGCTATAGGGGAATATGTGCACTTTTGAAAAACCGGGAGGGTTATATGTGCACTTTTGAAAAACTGGGAGTGGTATTTGTGCACTTTCAAAAATCTTGAGGTATATGTGCACTGAACAAAAAATTCGGAAGTATAAATGTATTTTACCCAAACTAAAAAGGTATAAAGATACATTTCCTAATAAACTAGCATGCCTTTTTAGAAACAATACGTGGAAAGATAACAAAAAATTTACAAGAACCAATTGTGCAATAAATACATCCAAATAAAAAGGATTAAATCACAACATTCCCTCTAATATAGGAAAATTCCGTACGGTCCAGGTGCACTAATCCCTTCAGTCTCCTTGGTAATGACCGTTGATCGAAGATATGGTTGGTTCTTGTGCAGCTTGCTAACCTAGCCATCGAATCTGCTATGGAGTTGGCTTTCTTGAAAATATGTTTATAAGAACAATTAAACTCACTTTGCAAACTCCATATGACGGTAATGGTGCTTGCTAGCTTATATGGTATGTTGTACTCCTTCCTGATCATTTTTAAAAGTATTAGTGAATCCATGTCAATATATCTAGATATATCTAGAGAAAAAAATTCCATCCATTCCTATTGCCGGAGCAAGAGCTTCAACTTCCAAACTGTCATTATGATGTAGATATTCAGCCCTAGAAAGAAATGTAGTTTTTGCTGCATCTTTATTACAACACCTTCCCATGCATGACCATTTCTCAAAGAGAACCATCGGTTTCACAAAAGACTGAGCGGACAGTCTCCATCAAACCAAAATATCACGCCTATGTGTAACTTTCCTGGTAGAGAGACTTAACAGATCATGCAAATGGTATGATAACCCAAACAGTTAGAACGAGAAGTATTCTTGCAAAAAATAATAATTGGAGTCTAGGATCATCATTTGTGTTCCAGTTATAGGAAAACATATCTCATAAGTTATCAGAATGATGATGTTGAATATCAAGGTAATGGTTCAGGTTTTTCCAAATCCAATCTGCAAAGGAGCAATCATTAAAGGTATGATTTAGTATCTCACTTGAGTTATTACACAAGCTGCATTTGAAGAGTTGGTGTATTTGGAAGCATTCAAGTACATCAACAAATGGAATTAACCTGTTCAGTAACCTCCATGTAAAGAAACTCTTTTTTAGGTAACAATTTACTCCACATATGCTTAAATGAAGTCATTTATGTTTTTTTTAAATCTCAGAATATCATAGGTTGTGGCTAAAGTAAATTTACCATTAGGTTCATAAGTTTATATCAATTCATCATGATAATCTTTGAATAATGGAAAGTTCATTGCGAATTTTCCTAGGATATCAGGAGTGAAGCCAACTTGGAAGTTTTGAACATATTCAGATTGTGCATAAAAAATCAAATACTGTTATATCAGGATGAGGAACATCAAGAGTGTCATTCCATTTTTCAACTAGAGCTCCTACACCCAACCTGTTAGAATGCCAAAAAATACCTCACCTTTACCTACATGTATAGTTGTGTGCTGAGTAGCTATATCATCCAGTTCTCTGGTCCTGCTCCAAGTCTTAGAAGTTTTCAATTGATTAGTCATGGACCACACAAAATTGGACCAGAGACTTGCATTCCTTTGTAATTTCCACCACAACTTTATGGAATTTTTTCCATTATAACATGCAAAGTTTTTACTCCCAATCCATTTTCAATTAGAGGGTAACTTGTATAAGACCAGGATCTCAAAACTATTTTGACCATATTCAGATGAGGCCTATAAAAATTTGGAGAAAAAACATGCAAATTCTCAATACCTCCTTTTGTAGGTTTAATAACTAATAAAATATGCAAAGGAATTGTTGAGAGTACATGCTTTATAAGGATTGGATTTCCTTATCGATTCAGCTATTTATTTTTCCATGATGATAATTTAGAAGTAATTTTTTCAAATATGGACTGAAAGTAAACATGCTTTGTCCTACTTACATAATGGGGGAATCAAAATAGACAAAAGGAAAATAAACGGCTTTAATCCCTGAGATTTATGTCACCATGTTACAAGTTGAAGCAACTGCCTATTTGGACAGATAAAATTCAGATTTATCCAAGTTAATTTTCTGTCATG
This sequence comes from Rubia peregrina, assembly GCA_032355705.1. Classification (NCBI taxonomy): domain Eukaryota; kingdom Viridiplantae; phylum Streptophyta; class Magnoliopsida; order Gentianales; family Rubiaceae; genus Rubia; species Rubia peregrina. The sequence goes on from JAULKK010000008.1 coordinate 6,591,777, forward strand.
TACATGTTCATATTTAATAAGAAAATCCCCCAACACCTTTCAACCCGATTTGTTAGCTTTTAATAAAATCACATTATCATCTGCAGCTATACTGGCCACTATGTTCTGAACCATATGATTTTGAAAAAATATTTTTAGTAAAAATATTTTTTAAACTCTAGAGACTCTATCGAAAAATTTCATCATATACAACTTTAAAAAAAAAATAACCACCTTTCTTGTTGTTCAGGAAAACTAGCCAGTTCTTGCATTAATAAAACATTTTCAGCCAGTTCTTTGCCATGAACAAAAGATGATTGTTTAGGAGAAATTAGATCAGGTATTATGGGCTTAAGGCCCTCCGTGTAAACTTTTTTTAAAATTATTTAAAAATTTTGGAGACTGATTGGCCTGAAATCAGTAAAATTTGAAAGCATAACTTTTTTAGGTATCAAAGCTATGTAAGAAGTTGATATTACTTTACCAACTGTAACACCACAAAGAATTCATTTACTGCATTAGTAAGTCATCACAAATGCTTCTCAACAAGTGGTCTAGAACTTACCTGTATATCCATCTGGACCTGGGGCTGAATCATCATTCAATTCAAGCACAACTTTTCTCAACTCAAAAAGCTCAGTTAGCTTGATCTTTTCTCAACTTTTCTGCCACATAACTCTATATTTCTGATTCCAGAAAATTTCTTGCCTTTATAATGCAATTGTGAGCCCAACTTGTAATATGTTAAGTTCAGTTATCCTCGATTTTAACTACCAAAGACGCATGATCATATGGTAACCTTGCTTTAACTCCGATCTGAGTATGTGGGAAGTAGTTTAAGAAACTAGGATTTACTAAACCCCTATCCAATCTTTTCCACACGTGGCCTAATTGTCTAATGCATGCCTATGTAAATTGATTCCCAGTTGTAGGAAGTTCAGTTAATTTTTTTATATCTTTTATGAATTCATTAAAATCCAACATACTATTCAAACTAGGTGATGACTGTCTAAATATTCATTAACTTCCCTAAAAATATTAAAGTCCCCCATTACCAGTACTGGTTTATCAGTGAAACGACTCACATCATTCCATAATGGATGCCCATTTGACCTATTACATCTTCCATAAACAAATGCAGCATACCATGATGATGCAAAGGTTACATATTTTAATTAAGTTAAGACAAGCTAATCATGGACAAATTTGGCCTGAACTGTGAGGCTATCATACCAAAAAAATCTAAAATTTTCTTCTAGGTTCTGAATAAAAGTGATATTAACCTTGTTTAAATGCAATGGAGTTAAAAAATCTGATTTTAAAAAGGGTTTTATGATTACAAAAAAAGAAATATTATTTTCCCTTTAAGTCCTTAGAGCATCTCCAATGGTTTGGGGCCTTCCTTATGTTCAGGTTTCAAGTGGCAAGTTTTGATTAGAACTACAATATGACATATAAAGTGAAGCCCGGTGACTGTACTTTTAGACTACTTGAAGAAGCATAACAATGTAGTTTTCCTAAAATGATTGGAAGTCTTGATTGCATGCATTGGAATTGAAAAATATTGCCCCACAAATTGGCATGGAACACATACAAATGGATTTAAGAAAGTTCCAACTCTCATTCTTGAGGTTGCATCATCAAAGGACTTGTCGATTTGGCATGCTTTCTTTGGTGTAGCGATTATGAATAATGATGTAAATGTTCTCAATAGATCCCCATTGTTTGATGATCTCGTATGCGGTACCGCTCCACCGTGTAAGTTCATGGTTAATAGTCATTGATATGATATGGGTTACTACCTATATGATGGTATTGATCCTTCCTATGCAACTTTAATCCAGTCAATATGAACGTCTTTCTCTAAAAAAGAGAAAATGTTTTCCAAATGCCAATAAGCTGTGAGAAAACATGTATAATGAGTATTTGGAGTCTTAAAAAGTAGGTGGCACACTGTCAAATGTTTGTTACGTTTATGGAACGAAGGATATTAGAAAGATTATGAAAACATGTATTTATTGCACAACATGATCATCCAAATGAGCATCGTCAAGGAATCAATCTTAAAGATTGGGTTCCTAATGTGGATGAGAATATTAATCATGTGAATTTAGAGTATGATTACTCGTTTCTTGTTTCTAGAATGATTGGGCAGCCTAAAGAGGTACAAATCACAAATATCCATCATCAGTTAAAGGGTGATCTCATCAATCACTATGGAGGAGAAAATAAGATGGATAAGCATAATTTCTGCATTTTTATATATTAAAAAATCATTTATGTTTTCTTTCTGTGAATTTCAGTTGTTATTATCGTAATGGGATTGCTTTTGTAATTTGTGCTTCTATAATGGAACTTCTTATGTAATTTTTTCTTATGTGAATTGGGAATTTGAAATTGATGAAGCATGTATTTGAAGTTGTTCTTATAAAATTTAATCTGAATCTTGTGTTACTTAGCAGATATTCATATTTGAGATTGCAGGATTCTACTTTTCTTTTCTTGCCATCGCATATACTAAACTTGAAATACATGCAAACCCTTGATCTATGAGTAGACGATTCTTTGTTTGCATACCTTGATGCGAAATTGAGAAACTATTTTTTGTTTGATCACACTTTTGGAACTCTACAAGGGACCATTTTTGGAGGTACTTCTCATTCTGCTTACATTGAGTTTTTGAAGAGTAGAGATGGTGATCTAGAAAGTGGGAATTTGCAAAGCAAAACACACGTTAGGAACAACAAAAGGTTTGGATGATTTTCTTGAGATGCTGATGATATTAAACTTGTTGGTGTATACACAATTCCCAGGAGCACTTCTGAAAGAGATGCTAATGGTGTTAAACATGTTTTAAAGGTTCAAAACTCCATGCCTATATGGCCTTTCATTATAAGTATAAATAAGGATACATGAAGAGTAAAATACAATGAATAAAGTCCTAGGAATACGTATAAAGTATTCTAGAGTCATAGGAATACACATCAAGTATACACTGAACATAGACAATAATATATACTCTAACCTCCCCCCTCAAGCCAAGCGTGGGATTCGATGACATGCAGAGCTTGAATCGAAACTGCTCAAACAAAGGGTAGGGTATGCCATTTGTAAAGATGCCAGCAACCTGAATCGATGAAGGAATATGAGCATCATGCATCTTTTCGGAGGTCACGAGTTCATGAAAAAATGGTAGTCGATGTCAATAGGCTTCGTCTTATTGTGTCAAATCAGATTTTGGGCTAGAAAGATGGCATTGTTGTTGTCACACAAGAGAAGCGGAGGTGAGGCAGAAGTCATGAAGATCCCTCAAAAGGTGACATATCCACACCAACTTGGCATAGGTATTGTCCATAGCACGATAATCTAACTTATAACTAGAGTGAGAGACATGAGGTTGTTTCTTTGTAGACCAAGAAACAAGATTGCCGCCAAGAAAAATAGCATAGCCATAAGTGTAGCGATATGTCTCAAGGCAATGAGCCCAATAAGCATCTGAGTAACCCAATATCAGAAGAGAGCCAGAGGATGGCGTTAAGAAATTCCATAATGAAGAGTTCCCCGAATATAACCAAGAATCCTGGTAAATGCCTGAAAATGATCATCATGAGGACTATGAAAAAACTGGCTAACCGTGCTAACAGCATAAGAGATATCTGGTTGAGTAATGGCGAGGTACTGAAGTTCCCTAACGAGTAACTTGTACAAAGTGAGATTGGTGAACTCGGGACTAGAAGTGTTGTGTAGCTGGCTACCTGGAACAAAGAGAGTAGAGACAGGAGTAGCATTTGTCATACCACCGCGCTGAAGAATGTCCATGGAAAACTTGGTAACCTGCCTCTTCCCTTTGTCACTAATAAATGAACCTCTGGGGATACCCCAATTGTACCGAGAGGAGGACTGTTAGGGGTCAAAGGTAGAATTTATAATGTTGCTCTCATTCCTACTACTATACTACCAAGAATGGTAGATAGTGGAAAGTACCAGGGTCGTCAACAGAGATATTAGGAATATAATAATTAAATAAACACAACCGTGATGGGGTTGTCAATATGACCACATGTTAGGAATAATCAATGTTGGTAAAACAATCATTGGAGGGTGTGTAACTACAACTACTAGCATGCAAATGATCACGAGAATAAAATATATAAACTAGCACTCGAGAAATATTTGCGTAACATGATTAATGTCATTTCGATCATCGATTTAATCACATATAACAATAATCCTATTATAGTGTTTGTATCACGAAGTGCATATGATGGTAAAAGCTCCCCCCTATCTGTCAAATAAGGGTGCGCATATAAAATCTCCATCGGTCTTGCCTCCGTAACTAGGGGAGTGCAACAACGTAAATGGCTCATTGGGAAGGTCTGACCCTCCCTTGTGTGATTAAGTCCCAAACGGAACACTACGAATGCACTACCACTAGGCCTACAAAGGCAAATGAAGTAGGCATTTTATTGATGGCTCTGGGATTAAAAAGGTAATCCTAGCCTGCTACTTTAGTTATCTCTGACTGTAACCCTTCAGACCAACTCGTCGGCTTACCAGTGTATGGTCAATCGTAACATTAATAGCGGCAACCTACGTGCACACACACACACGTGGATTCGGACCCATCGTTACCCCAAACACATCGAGGTTTCCCTCCCCAGAGGGTATCAATAGTGTAAAAATATGAAAGTAGACTTTGGTGTGTTCTAACTAAATGTTACAATCATGAAATTCACAAGATTAAGAACAAGCCAACATAATAACACAAAAACACGTAGAAATAGGTAGATCTATGAAATCTCACAAAATGAACATTAAAACAAGAATAAAATATTATGCCCAAGTTAAATCCCTACTACCAAAAAAATATATCCATGGAAAAGATTGAGTTAAATGCCATGGATCTAAGAAAATAAGATGAAGAAAAAAGAAGGAAAAGAGAAGAAATAGTCTATAGAGAGAGAGAACTCTCCTCTTCCTTCTACCTAGAGAGAGAAATAAAATCTAAATTATGCCTCCTTAGTTAACACTAGAAGACTGAAGGCTTCTTTATATAGAAGTAGGGAATTGGGCCTTGAAAAAAGCCCAAAATAGGCCAAAAATCCTAGTAGCCGCAAACGACACGGAAGGTGGCGTTAGGCACGGTCCGTTCCAGCCGAGGTCCCTTCGTGATGGTGCAGGCCATCGGTCGTGGTACGACTCATGGCTTCATGCCAGCATGGCCTGGCATGAATCGTATGCCTCATGCTGGCATGGGCCGTCCGTAGTGGCACGGCCCACCGACTGAAACTCCACTTTTTATCTCTGATCGCTCATCCCGTGTTGTATGACGCGGCTCGTCGACTGGAACCTTATATTTCTCAGTAACATGGCATGGACCATGTCGTTCTTCTCACCCCATAAGTTGGTCTTGGCATTGGCTTCTTGAAACGATGCAGATCGTGTAAAATGAAATGTTCCGCTCTCATACTTAGCCAAATTTTAGATTGGAACGAAGACATGGGGCACGGCGAGCCGGGGTCGGCACGGTCCATGCTGGAGACCTCTGGAAATATTAATGACATGGAACTATCATCAGATTTTACTCTACTAACATTTCATTCCAGTATCATTTTCAACATATTATTTTACATCTGACATTTTTTTATAATATTATGTTCCCTTATAAATCTTATAATCTATTCTATTCAATATCATTTACAATTTTTCACTTTCATGCAAACAAAATTATCATCATAATGAATACTAATTCAATGAGATTATCATCAAATTTCACTTCGGCATTTTCCTATTCATATGTTACTTTCATATTCTTGTTCAGAATTTCAAATTTTATTTTAAAATGTTAGTTTTCTATTATTTTCTAAAAATATATAATTTTTCAATATTTCAATCACTTCCTAACAATAATTTCAAATTGTTCTCATTCACTTCATTTTTAGCCTTCGCATTAATTCCCACATTACATTTTCTTTTCATTTTACATTAATCACCTAATTTCAATAAAAAAATTATTAAAATAAATAATTCATTTTCAACTTTTGCATTAATTCCCACGTTACAATTTATTTCCATTTTAAATTAAAAACCAAATTTACTCTAAATATTTTTATTATAATGTTATTTTTATATTATTATTTACTTATAATATTGAGTTTCCTTATAAATTATTATAATATTTTATATTCTAATAATATTTCAATTTTACAATTTCATCCAAATAATATTTCCAAACATTAATAGTCATTTTGAATTTTTATTACACAATGAATCCTTTTTCAAAAGATGATATTTACACATTACACCCTCTTTCTTTAAAACCCTAATTTCATAACATTAGCCCCCTGCAGTTAGATCCGCTGCCGCCTGCCAGTGACCTTCACCCCGCCGTCCGCCGGTCAGCTTCACCCCACGATCCGTCGGTCACCCTCAGCCTGCCCCCCGCCGACAACACCAGCCTCACTGTTCATCCCCGCCCAAGGAAACCACTCCCCCACCATCAGCCTGTCTTCCGCCAGCCATTACCCCGCCCTCAGCCCGTCTCCCACCGTTAATACCAGTCACATACAACACCCGACCAATTCACCCTCTCCCCCCTTCATTCCTCTCCCCACTGCTAGCTCAAAAACAACAATATATTTCATATCTACTATCAAACTCCATATTTCAAAATTCCACAAGATTTTTTAAATCGAATACAAAATTGAACACCAGTCCACATTTTTTACCAACAAAATTGAATTCAATTTTTTTTAGAAATGGGAAACTAACTTTTCCGGCAAGGTGATCGGCAGCGGTGGAAGGTGGTGGTCGGCGCCGGTGGTGGTCGGCGACGGACGAGAGTTGTGATGAGAGAGTGAGGAAAATGAAGATTCAGATGTGAAATGAGTGGAAATGTGATTAAGTTTAAATGTGTGGAAATGTGATTCAGTTGTGAAATGCTTGGAAATGTGTGGAATGAAGGGAATTGTGTGATAAAAATTTTGTATTAAACAAACCTCCAAATAAAAAATAAATATTCAAAATATAATACATGTATGTGTACGTATAAGGGCGTAAACAGTAAAATACAGGGTGTGATATAGTAATTAAACTGAAGAGAATGAAAATAATTAAATTGAACGACACCCTTAGATATAAGAAGGATTCGGCTGTTCTTTAACTGCTAATGTATGGATTAATTCTTATAATTGGCAGATGACATGTATTTAACTAATGCTTTCAACCAATTGGGCTGGCCACGACACTAGATGCAACCCAAGTTCGAGTCCCCCCTTTCAACTGGACTTGCATTATTATGGCTTCGAGTCTTCGTATACACCAGCTGTGTGGAGTCTTAGGTGTAAAGACTCACTTTGTGTGAGCCATGTGGGAGTCTCACCCCACCTGTGTGAGAAATCATGAACGAAGTGTGGTTGTAAAAAAAACTAATGTTTCCATTTTATACTTTTAGAATACTTAATTGTTTGTTGTGTGAAAAAAACACCCTATGGATCTGAGACAACTTTCTCAACCAATTTTTATCATCTAAAAAGCGCCATATGAATCAAGAATAACTTTCATTCAAATTTCCCCAGACAGTTTTGTTCAGGCATTGAAGAAGACTATCCGGGACAACAAATTTTCATCGTTTTAACCTTTTCTTTTAAAAAAATAATTCATTTGTTAATTTATTTCCTTTTCATGGAAATATTTTCATTTTATAATCTTAATTATCACTCAATTTTGTGTACAATTAGCGAAAACATAATCTAATACCGTTATTATTTTGATTGATAATAAAATATACTCTCTCCGTCCTGCTACAAATTGCTTAATTTGACTTTTGGAAGTCAAACTAGCACAACTTCAACCATTAAATTCTATTATTCCCACCAGACGAGCCTTGTGATGCTCAATGAAACCATCAAATTTAAACTTGGTACGGTACACCCATTTACATCCAATGACAGTCTTATGTAGAGGTGGAGAAGACAAGGTCCAAGTCTGATTGCGCTCTAGTGCATGAATCTCATCAGCCATAGTATCACGCCATTGAGCATACTGGGAAGCCTCAGAATAAGTGGTGGGATCTGCACTAGAAGTTACTGCACCCAAAAATCTAGAATGTGTACTAGAAAATTTATCGTAATTTACAAAATCAGTTAAAGCATAGAGAACACTTGATGATTGTGACGACGCAGGTGTGATCATAGCAGTGAAGTGAGTATTAATATCAGTAACAGAGCATGCATAGTCTTTCAAATATGTAGGAGCTTTATGATCTCGAACACTATGTCGTACATAAGGCAGCTCGACCGCAAGAGGCGACATCAGAGACTGAACCGGCGAGGCAGGCGACGGAGGAGAAGTAATCGGATGAGACACCACCTCGGAAGGAGATGGTAATGCTGGAAGATCTTCAGGAGGTGTAGGAGACGTGTGTTGACTGGCGACTGGTAGCGAGTGAAGTGTGTGCGGTGGGAATGTCGGTGGTCCATGCACTGCATCTGGGATCGGGTTGATCATCGGTAAAAAAAGCCAATGATCTACATCAGGGGCCACCGGCGGTGGGGGGCATTCCGGCGGCGGTGATGGTGGAGTAGTAGATGGCACGGCGTACGGAAACTGGTCTTCATAAAAATTATCCCTACAGGTGAAGAAGGTACGTGATTCCAAATCATAAAGGCGATATCCTTTCTTGCAAACAGGATACCCAAGAAAAACACATCGTCCACTCCTTGGAGAAAACTTGTCACGATATCTGGGAATGTCTGAGGCATAACACAAGCAACCAAATACTTTCAGAAGCTTGTACCTTGGAATACGTCCATAGAATAACTCAAATGGTGTGCGGCCATTGAGTTACTTCGTCGGTGTCTGGTTAATCAGATAACCAGCTGTGAGAACACATTCTCCCAAAAAATCAATAGGCATATTAGCTCGAAAATGTAAAAGCACGAGTCACATTTAACAAATGACGATGCTTGCGTTCTACACGACCATCCTGCTGTGGTGTATCAACCATGCATGTCTAAAAAATGATCTCAGATTCAGCAAAGTACGCTATCAAAGGCAGAAGTTGTGTACCATTATCAGCACGGATACGACACATATGGCACTCAAACCGTGTCTTGATTAAAGCACAAAATTCTAGAAATCTAGAGGCTACATCAGACTTAGCCACTAATAAACAAACCCAAACAACTCGAGAATAATCATTAACTTTAGTTAAAAAATAAAATGCACCACTAGAAGATGGTGTGCTATAAGGCCCCCAAACATCACAATGAATCAATTCAAACAAGGAACTAGCATTCAAAGTGCTCAAAGAGAAACTATGTCAGTCTGTTTTGCTCTATGACACACTGAGCAAGGTAAAGAAGTATTATTTGTGCAAAAATCAAGAGTAGAAACAGAGGACAATACCGTAGATGATGGATGACCAAGATGTTGATGCCATAAATCAGATGTAGAAACTGTAGCAACTTCCGGAACTGCCAGAACTGACAGCTGGATATGAGACTGAACACGTGTATCCAACAGACGAAGCCAATAAACCCCCCTTATTGTTCACCCATGCCAATCATAGTCCTCGTACTGATTTTCTAGTAAAATGCAATAATTTTCAGTAAGCAAAGCTAGACATTTTAAAGCATACAACAATCTAGAGAAGGATAATAAGTTGCATCGTAGTGTATGTATATAAAGCACATGAGTAAGAGTGATATCTCCGAAATGTAAAGAACCATATTATGCAGAAGATGATAAAAATCCATCAGAGAGTAGAACGTTAATATAATAGGTGGTAGAAGTAATGTCAATTAGTGAACCTTTGTCACCAGTCATGTGATATGAGGCTCTCGAATCAAGAATCCAGGGTAAAATAGGCTAACCTGACCCACAGTTAGAAGGGTAAAATAGGCTAACCTGACTCCATTGGTCGTAAGACAGAGAAGGGCCAAAATCATATCAGGCAGGAGAGCCAGAGGTCGCAACCATAACACAAATTATTTATGTTGTATAATATGTATATATATAGATAAAAATTTACCCCAGGGAGAGAAAACAATCGGCATAATGGCCACAGGTTGGTAAGGCATGTGGTTACAAACGCTGAGGAGTTATGATGCGCTCATCTGCTATAGCGTGTGGAAGAACGTGCTTCTAGAAGGGAGGAGGCGCATCTCTGAAAAATGCGCATGGATATCACGCGCTTCTTGGAAGGTTACCCACATGGATCTCACACGCTACTTGTTGTCTTGAAGGGTAGTCGAACGGAAAGGAGCTCGCCGGAAAGGGGATTGGTTGGCAAACATCAGTAGAGAAGGGACTAGCTAACGTTGTAGAAGCAACTCGTCGAGGCTCATGGGAACACCGGGGATCACAAATGGAAAGGAGCTCGCCAGAAATGAGTCTCGTCAGTGAACACCAGTAGAGAAGGGACAACTAACGTCGGAGAAGCAGCTCATCGGGGATCACCGGAACACCGGAATCTGGCGGCGAGAAACTAAGGGCAACGGAACACCAGGGATCGGCGGTGGAAAATGAACTAGTGACCCCCAAATTTTTATTTTTTAATGGTGGAAATGCAGTTTGGAAAAATTAAGGTTTTTGGTTTCTGGCTCTGATACCATGTAGAAAAATAAGGGTAATGATCCGTGTTCGCATTCATGTTTTGGGTACATTATAAAGAGGTAAAAAAACCTATATAGAAAAGGAAATCTAATCTACTTTCAATTCCAAGTAAAATTTACATAATATTGCTTATTCCATAATAACATTCTATGGGTAAGATGAATTCGGGCTTACTACCTCAAAAAAAGAAGTTTTGAAGATCACAAACCCCAACAATGCCACAACTAGATGTGGAAATGCTTAAACAAGCTCATGAAAAGTATGAAGTGTAAACTGAATAGCTATGTATCTCATACTGGAAGATTTAGTATTTCTGAAGATTACAATATTCTTAAAGGAGATGAAGGGTGGATCCACAGGCAAAATTGATATGGAAATCAAAATGAATGCCTAAACAGAGTATTTTCGTATGGATGCTGTTCAAGAAGAAGCATTGACACTGTGGAAAGGTTGATAGCCTGCAACATTATTTATCAGCAACAGTTATATGCTCTTTGTGAGGAATAACTGAAACAACACAACATTAATTCACTCGAAGCAGATACACTAAGGAGCGGTTTAGTTTTCTAAAACTACCTGTGGTTTCTGATCTCAGGGAGTTAAAGAAAAAACTGGGGTTGTTCTTACAAAAGAAGAAGAAAATTGTACTTGGAAATATGTTTACTGCTTTTTACCATACTTGGGAGGAAAGAAATTGGAGGATTTTTCAGGAAAAGAAACGAATACCGGAGGAAGTAGGCTGTTGTGTTGAAGAAGAATGGAAGTTGTTAGTGTTTCACATCGGTGGTTGACAGAGTTACGACTCAATATATTAGATCATGGGTCACCCCCACATAGTACCAATTGATTTTATGATAAAAACTCATGTTTCTAATAGAAGTGTTTGATGTAATTTCCATTACTAAATTAGGGAAGAACGGTGATTTAGATTAGAGGGATGAACCGGGCTTATAAAACTCTCTCCTTTAGCTGCTTAGGGATGTACTTTAATTAGAATGGTCTAAAAATAGTGGCTTGGCGAGAGTCATTTTACTCGCCAAATAATTTGTAAACTCAGAAAAATACTAATTAGTACACCGGTAAACATGATCGATCCCACGAGGAACAAAAGTAATAATTCTAATTTCTCTTCCTACCCTACTCCTTAATTTTAAGAATGAATTCTAACACTAAAATTTCAAATAATGAATTTAAAAATGATAAATAAATCTATATGCGAATGATATCGGCTAAGAATAACTCCTGCTAGTTACTATCGATCATAGGGGCAATGATAAATCAGTTCTTACACATCTATCGGTTATAGGAAAGTAGATACGCTTAACCTCCCCAATTATTTTTTACTTTATCGACAGTTAATCAATTATATAATCAACTAACTGTTTCCCTTGCCAAAATGTCTCCAGAAAGTATTCGCTAAATCAGAACACACTTTGATAGCATGAAAAAATCAAAGAACACGATATAGCATTTACCAAAGTAAAAGCAAATAGGAATGCACACTCAATTATTCCCTATCTTGCTATTACAATATTGGCTAGTTAGTTGTTTTTCACAAGATTGTGCCACTTACTAATCTCATCCAACAATTATGTATTGGCGAAATTAGATAGCTATATTCTAAAAAAATTCAAGTTGGCTAGAATTAAACATGTTATAAATAAATTCAACCAAGAACAATAAAGAACATGCAAGAATCAATTATAAAGCAATTAGGTTTCATGATTTATAAACTAACACATTTTTTTAAAGTTAAATCATCTCATTGAGATGAGTGCTATTTATAGGCACCCCAAACCTGTAATTAAAAAAGAGCATTACAAAGAGAAGATCTTTTGATTCCAAATGTTCCAAACAGAAACAAAAGGAGAGTAGATACTCCATTAAAAAAAGGAATCTTGGATTATGTCCTGAATCCAGCCATATGTTTCCCTCCAAAGTGGGAGTATATACTGATCGTTCTCGATTTATTAAGAAGAAGAGCTTCTTCATCTTACAAATCCAAAAGATCCACCAAAATGTGTGCTGATTATCTGCCAGTAGCAACTGCAACCCTTCATTTTTCATCCATTGATGACCAGAAACTCCAAACCTGTGAGGAATCATAAAAACTTTTATGAGTAGCATCTAATCTAGTAGTCAG